>PISX010006616.1:0-95990 GCA_004024625.1 Mellivora capensis | reverse complement strand
CTGCAATTGCGCTACTGGGTATTTACCCCAAAGATACAGATGTAGTGAAAAGAAGGGCCATCTGTACCCCAATGTTTATAGCAGCAATGGCCACGGTCGCCAAACTGTGGAAAGAACCAAGATGCCCTTCAACAGACGAATGGATAAAGA
This sequence comes from Mellivora capensis, assembly GCA_004024625.1. NCBI lineage: Eukaryota > Metazoa > Chordata > Mammalia > Carnivora > Mustelidae > Mellivora > Mellivora capensis. The sequence goes on along the minus strand of PISX010006616.1, from coordinate 95,840 downwards.
AGATGTGGTCCATATACACCATGGAGTATTATGCCTCCATCAGAAAGGGAAGCTTTTTTTTTTAAGATTTTATTTATTATTTATTTGACAGACAGAGATCACAAGCAGGCAGAGAGGCAGGCAGAGAGAGAGGAAGGGAAGCAGGCTCCCTGTTGAGCAGAGAGCCCGATGCAGGACTCGATTCCAGGACCCTGGGATCATGATCTGAGCCAAAGGCAGAGGCTTTAACCCACTGAGCCACCCAGGCGTCCCTATTGGGAAGTTTTTTGTTGTTATAACAAAGGGTGGCTTCTGACTTGATGGGAGAATGTTTTAACCCCAGTCTGGTCTAAATATGGCCACTCAACAAACCAGGCTGATTTGGGTTTTCTTCTTTGTGATGGAATATACTCCTATCCAAGGATGTTGACATCCTTATTTATTTCCTACAGACTAATATTTATTGAGCTGTGCTATGGGCAAGGCACTGCAGACCTAGGTCCATGTATTGGCAGTTGCCAGCTAAGCCAATTGTTGCTTGGGGTCAGGAACTCATTTTCTTACAATGATAATAATATATGCAGCAGTGCTTTCCCAGGACAGTCTGGGAAAGGCCATTTAACTCAGTATATAGCTGAGACGCGTTGCTGCACATAGGAGCTTGCTTTCTGGTTACTGGGAGGAGGAAGCCCTTAGAGGAGGCAAGTGGGGAAGACAAAGAAGAGGAGGAAGTGTGAAAGGGAGGACAGATAAAGGAGAAGATGAAGGAGGAAGAGGAGAAAGGAGAAGTAGGAGACGAAAACTAGCAAGGATGTGAGGGAGGAAAAAGTGTCCCGTGTTTTCTTTTGATCTGCAGGACTGCACTCCCGGACATTTCCTTGCCAGCTTCTCCTCTATTTCTGTGCTCCTTCCATTTCCTGATGCCCACATCCCAGATTCCCCAGTGCTCCCAAGTTGCTCTCAGATCCCCAAGGAGGCAGCAGAGCCAAGGTTTGCTCACCCCCAGATTGTGCTTTATGCCCTAGAGTTGAGTTTCCTTTCATTTTTGAAAGATCTTGAATTCATTGTTAATGGCACTTAGGTGTTAAGAGGAAAGCCATCTGATCAAACTATCTCTAAGATGTGAGTGATAAATAATCTTGTGTCCATAGGAGTTGTTTGAATTGTTGAAGTAGAACAGGGGCATCTGTAAGCACCAAAGCAAAGTGGGAGGATCTGGGTGGGGGAGTCAGTTGGACATCCCGCTCTTGATTTCTGCTCAGGTCATGATCTCAGGGTCGTGAATGAGCCCCCAAAAAGCTAAGTGGGACATTCTGACCTGTTGGAATGAGGGGTTGAGATCTTTAGTCGGGGTAGAACACTACAGGCAAGCCAGTCCTGCCTGCGACACTGTGACGCTACTTGGTCAGCTCTTACAGTCTGCCATGGTCAGCTCTGACAGGCTGGCCTCACTCTTCAGTTTATCTTTTTCCCATTCCTGAACCATAGACTCTCTCAAAAGCTTTATAGCAGAAGTAGGCACCTGTTGTATACATTTTTTTGATGTTGTTGTTAAGTTGGCTCTTGGTGCATTGGTAATGACCGGCATAGATGCTCTAAATTATTGGCCCCAAACTGAAGGTGAGGAAACTGAAGCACTTAGGGTCTAAAACTGTGTCCTTTATAATCCAAGGAGCACACGAACATGACTTTTGTAGTATGGGCCTGCACTGTCCAGTATCAGATGTGGTGACTGAGTGCCTGAAGGGGGTCTAGGGCCATCAAAGAACTGAACTTTAGGTTTTACAAACTCAAGTTTAAAAACTGATATGTAATTTAGTTGTTGGAAAACTTTTAAGTATGCTTGGAACAATTGGGTGTATGAATCTACTTCGTAAATTGTTATGTTTTATAAAATCTGAATATAGATTGATTATTTCCAATGAATATTTATTGTTAGAAGGCCAGGCACTATGTGCACCAGCCGAGGACGACTCTGAAAGGCCCTTCCAGCTGCTGAGTTTCCCTGTGGGGTCACTGAAGCCTTTACTGATACCGTATCACAGTCCACATGTTCCTTTGCCCTAATCCTGCATCTTTCTCTTCCCTTCCAGAAGTGTCCATTCTAAGAGTTTTCCTAACTAACCTTCTGCCCATCAATACCCATCTCAGAATCTGCTTCCTGGGCACCCAACCTGTATAAAGTATTTATTTTTAAATAGTGTAATAAACACTGGGGAGCCTCTGGGACCTCCAACATCTGGGGCCATAAATACCCACCTTTTCAGGTCAGCTGGTCAGCAGCCTCACGGGGGCTCCCTATGTGAGTAACTCAACTCAAGCCTGTCCGTAGTCATGAAGGAAAGAATGGCCAGAGGAACTCTAAGGTCTTTGTCTGAGTCTCTACAAATATATTTATCTGCATCAAGCGGGATCTTTTCCCTAGGGCTCAGGGACTGGACCCGAGACTGAAAAATTATAGAAGTTACTGTCCAGATTCTCTATGGCTGCAGGAGGGAGGGAAAGGTGTTTAGCAAGTGTTGAGAGCTGAGCAGTGAAGGGACAGCTCAGTGCTCTTGTGTCTGACAGAAGTAGGCCGGAGCTGCAGCTTCACTTGGGGTCGCTTGAAGGACATTAGGGGAGAGAAATCCTCCTCGTGGGCAGAGTTCTGGATAGTACCACTCGTCCATTTGCATGGAAGGAGAGCGGCCCAAGGAAAGAACGTACACTGCTCCACAGCTAGTTCACAGCTGTTTGGCCCCTGGTTTGGTTCCAAAAAGGACCAACCTGGGAAAGCAGGAAGGCAGAGGGTTTGGAGAAGAGTTATATGCATTGGACTTCTCCGCGTGAAATTTGGGTTTATTTTTTTCTACCTACAATGTACCCTCCTATCCCTAGCAGCTGAGAAGGAGTAAGGCTCACATGGCCTTGTGATCAGTTGTAGCAATGGAGACTGGAATATTGACCCAAACTTCATATATGGGCATGTGTTTATTTACTTACTTACTTATTTAAATAAATTATTTTCCCTTCTCTTTGTCTTGCTGTCCTATACCAGGTGTGTTAGTCCAAAAGTTGTACAGATTATTAGGGATTGTGGTAGAGCTAGAAGAAGGATGGCTGTTTTGGAACAAGTCTGGAGTCATGAGCAGGTGCACCAACTCATGGGGCTTTGCTTTTCTGAAGGGAGTGAATGTGGAGATAACTGCGTGTGGTAGGCATGAACATTTAAATATGCATCTTGGAGTTTTAAGTACGGAGGGAGGCATACACAAAGATGGTGAAGTCGGAGGGATGAGCTCTGGCGCACATTTACTGTTTGGGTGTTGTTAACTGCTCGGCGTCTGAACCTTTTCTGAAGCTTGAGGAGCCTACCTTGTGTAAGTCTCGGTGGGCACAGGGTTCCAAGCTTCTTGCAGGAAGGCCCGGTAGTTGTTCTCTCTGACTTCTAAACACCAGGGTACTGACATATGGCCAAGCTTTGCCCCTTGGATGTTCCCCTAGGGGACTTTGAATCTGGAGTGAATGGTGCAAAAACTCATTTTGCTGGCGGGGGGAGTGTTCAGAGTTCAGTAATAGTGGTGGTGACCTTGGACTTGGTATACAGCGCCCAGCAAGGGTGGCAGCTCTACAGGAACCAGGCTGTTTCTGTAGCAGCACCTTGACCCTATGTGTGTTTTTCGGCCTGTCTTTGTTTCTGCCTATTTTCTGAGCCTCTTTCCACAGCTCTTCTGTCAATAGACAGTTGCTCAACATTCCTCCAGCACGTTTCTCTTCTGTGTAAGTTAGCATATCGATCATTGTGTTGTTTCTCTTGTAGCCAAGAACCTCTTCTCTTTTTCTCTGGATGCATTTAGGATTTTAGGCTTGTCCTTTGTGCTGCAAAATGTCACAGCGATGTGACTGAACAGAGGACTTTTTAAAATGGCCTGTTCTGGACATTAAAGGAGACCTTTCAACGTAAGCGTGTGTATCCTTGTTCAGCTTTAGGAAATTGTCTTCCGGCTATTCCACTTATTATCTCTGTCCTTACATGACCTCTCTTTCCTCTTTCCGGGAATCCTATTAGTAGGATCGTTCCTATGTACCTTCTCTCTCTCTCTCTCCTTCTCTCTTTTGCCTCTTTAGTTTCACGTTTCACATTCTGGGGTATTTTCAAGAATTTAATCCTTCAATTCTTACTAACTTCAAAGAATTTTAGCAGTCATATTCATGTTTCTGAAAATTCTTCTCTGACAGTCTCTTTTCTCATTTATATTTGATGGATTCAAATGGATCAGATGGATTCAGCATCTTCTCATCTGTCTCTGGAAATATTAGTTTTTTCCACTTCAACTCTCTTCTTTATTTTTCCTCCAATATCCTTTCATCTTTTGTTTGTCTTGGTCTTTCTGTTTTACATTATGGGCTTTTTGCACCAGTGCAGTGATGACAGCTGCTTAAGAATGAGACAGTGGCCCCGGGTACGTGGCTGAGACTCATTGACTGTGATGGGCTCTCCTTTAGTCAGTAGGAAGGCAGCCACTTGCTCCTCTGAAGGGTCCCTAAATGTCAGAATGCGAGGGTTTACTGCACACACGGTAATCCCACACTTGGTGCCCTACTTCTTCCCAGAACGCTCATTCACATTCCTTGTAGAGACAAAATTTCAGCTCTAATTTTAGGCATCTTTTCTTCTGGGGTTTTATGTAGATGCCTGGCTACCATATGTTTTGTAAGCAGGGACGGTGGAGAGACATGTCAGGGTGTTAGTCTGTATGCAGACTTTCAATCAGTTTCTACCCTCATTTCTCACTCCCGCCCTCGATTCTCTGTATCTTCTCGGCAGCCTCTGTGCTCAGCCTACTTAATGCTCCTCCATGCTTTACAAGTTACAGAAATATTTTTGAAATCTTAAATCTTCTGATGGCTCTCTCTTAGCTTCTTTGTTGAGAGAGGAATATAAACCTATTGGTTGAGCCTGTCACTTTGAGCTAGAAGCTCTGTGTCCTTTGGGATTGATTGATTGATCGATTGATTGATTTTATGTATTTTAGTATTTATTTGACATTTATTATTAATTTTATTCTTTATTAGATTGAGAGACAGAGAGCGTACACACAAGTGCACAAGTAGGGGGAGCAGCAGGCAGAGGGAGATGCAGGGCTCAATCGCAGGACCCCAGAGGTCATGACCTGAGCTGAAGGTAGATGCTTCACTGACTGAGCCACCCAGTCACCCTGGTCCTTTGTGTTTTTGTTTCTATTTTTTTTTAAGATTTTATTTATTTATTTGATAGACACACACACACACGCACACACACACAGAGCAAGAAAGGGAACAGAAGCAGGGGGAGTGGGAGAGGGAGAAGCAAGCTTCCTGCTGAGCAGGGAGCCCCATGCAGGGCCCGATCCCAGGATCCTGGGATCATGACCTGAGCTGGAGGCTCAGATGATTAATGACTGAGCCATCCAGGTGCCCCTCCTTTGGGTTTTAAATGTATCTTTAATGTGCTCAAAGTTTAGGGTCGGCCATGATATGGGGCATTGTATCAGTGGAATGCCCCAGGGTTTATAGTGCCCTGTCTCATTTGATCCTCACACCTCTGGGATCACCGGAGAGGCTAGAGTTAATGGAACTGGAGAGGTCGTCTGGAAGGCTTGACTAGGTAAGGAGCCCTTGATCAGAAGGACAAGAGGACACCTCTACTCCTGGTGAGAAAACTGATGGAGAAGGCTTCCCGGCTAGGCTACGTCTCAGATTAGGGTTCAGAATTGGAAACAGGTGGGTAGCATTGTAGGCACAGCTGTGTCTGCTCAGTTGTTGTCAAGTCTAAGTCAGTAGTAGGAGGAGATGGACTAGACGCGGAGAGGGAAGCCAATGGTGGAGCTTAAAGAGTCTAGAAGTCGATGTGGGCCATCCATTCTCTAAGAAATTGGAGCCAACGTCGTGCTGATGAGGGTAAGTTTGGAGCCAGAAAGTAACACGTCAGCAGTGTCACTGGCACACACGAAGGACAGCGATAAATTGCACAGTTCCCCTCTCACATTTCCAGGCTAATGGAAGCGACAGGAGCATGGCTGAATGAAAGCCCCAGCTTGCCCATTAGTTTCAGCTTCCTTCCCCAAAGGCTTTCCACTGGAACTTGCAAAATGTGCATTTCTCCTCTGTCCTTCCCTCCTTCCCTTCCCAGCCTGCTGGGAGAGACTAATGGGACTGAAGAGACAAGTCCCCGGAGGCGGTGCGGGAGATCAGGCTGGACCCCAGGCTGTGGGGCACCTTGCCCAGTCTGATTTCTAGATGGGGGCAAAGTTGGGGCGCTGGCCTTGGGTCTCTTGTTTGCAAGGTCCCCTAGGGCTGTGGGATCCGTGCCCTCCCTCTCAGCTCTTCTCCAGTGCAGGGGACTCCCAGGGCAGCCGGCCCACGCTGGGCTGTAGTTTTCCTGAGTGGTGCTTGCCTGTGTGGCCCCCGGGAGAGCCCCTCAAAGGCAACCGTGGGCTTTCCCCTGCTCCATAAGGTTTGCACCCTTTTATCTCTTTTAGAAAAATTTTCTGGAACAAGCGCTTTTTTTTTTTTCCTCCCTCCTTGCTAAGCATGTTTGTAATAGCCTGGTCTGTCTCTCTCTCCACCATACATACATTGGTTGACTGTTCAGAGCTCTTAACAGTTCTCTGGCTTCAGGAAAGCAGCCTCGGTCACACTCATTCTGTACCCAGTAACAAGGCATGACGCTTACTCCCTGCCAGAAGGCACACAAAAGCCTCCTGGTGCCCTAAACAGAAACCCCCCATCACTGCTTTTCCTCTGACCGGAGGGGGCCATTTCTACCCATAGGCACCCCTTCCTTCAGGGCGAGCCCCAAAGCAGACAGATAATCATTCATTTATGAAAATGAAAGATTCATGAGGGACTCCTGTGCGGCCAGGGGAGTTGAGGCAGGTTCTGATCTTTAATTTAATTAAGCTGTGTTTATTTAATCAGCTCAGAGATATGTATCCTCAGGCAGGAATGTGCTGCCTGCTTCTCAACTGTGTTTTTGTTTGTGGGAGGAGGAGGGCTGTGACCAACCCCGCATTTTGAATTTGGGGCCCGGAGGCAGGCTGGCTGGTGGTCTAGGTTCAGGTGCTGTGGGGGGACTGCATTCAGCAGCTGCGTTTGCTCCGGTGTGTGCCTATGCGTGCGTGTGTGTGCGTGTGCACGCGAATGTGCACATATGCACATGGGTGTGCAGAACCCCTCTTGCTCAGTGTTCCAGGATCTGGTTCTGCAGCATGTGTTTGAGAAACCAGGCCAGCCAGCAGTCCGTGTTCTCAGCCATGCCAGGAGGAAAGCATTAGAAAAGAAGACTGCCCTGTGGCTCAAAGTACACTCCACAAATCTCTTCTTGGTGCTGGGTAGGCATGCTGATTCCCAGGCACCATGACGAGACTGGCTGAATGACACTGAAGTTTAAGAGCAATTGTGTTGGCAAGTGTTCATATCCTCAGGAGTATTGACATTTTAAGGAGGGAGGCTGGGTGGACAGAGGGCAGTGAAGGAAGCCTATTTGGAAGGAATCATTATAGTGGACTTCAGGCACAGGGGGAGGACGTTTGGGAACAGAAGTGTTTCTCGAGCCCCCTAAATCACTCCATCAGAGGACTGTGGCTGTCTTCTACATATAAGGGGGATATGTGAGGGCACCAGCTGGGGTGTGAGGGGTCTAAACCAAGATGGTGGGAATGGATGTCTGAGCTGATGGTACAAGTCCCAGTCTGGGACCAAAGGCCTGAACAGGGAGCTCTAGAGTCTGAGGGCAGGCAGGAGATCAGTGTCTCAGCTCAGGCAGAGAGCAAATTTGCCCTCCCTACACCTTTTTGTTCTTTTCAGATCCTCAGTCGATAATCTGTTTGTCTATCTGTCTCTTTAAATGTATCTCCTTTTGGTTCTGTTTCTCTGAGAGCCGTGACTGGTACAGTGACCCCACCTAACTCCTCCTGTTCGAGATGGACACTAGCAGTAGAAGGAGTCCCATAGGATTCATTCATTGACCAAGAAGGTGTGTTTACATCTTCTTTCTGCCTTATTTTGCTGACTGACAGAAAAGAGTAGCAGAGGGAGAGCTGGAATGTCATGAGTGAGGGGAAGCATGAATATAAGAGAAGGAGAAAAAAGGAGAGGATGGGAGGAGGACAGCTGTCAAGTGTAGCTGGGGAGACAGCTTTGTCAGACAGGGAGAAAAGTGGCATTTTTTCCACCATGTATTCTTTGCTGGTGGCAAATTTCCTTTCACAGTGCTTCAAACTAGAGACAAGAAGGGGAATTTGGTGTCAGCTTTCCCCAAGCTCAGAGTCCTCTCCTTTCTTCCCATTCATTTTCCTTATCTGTTTTCTCAGGGTAAAACTACCAGGCTTGCCCTCCTCCCAAGGTTGTCTTGAGGATGAGAGGAAAGCTGTGGTGTGACATGTTGAGCTCTGGGAGAGGGAGGCCCCATATGCCATACTCAGGAAAACCTTACTATCATTATCAAGACTGTTAGCGTAGCAGTCTTGTTGGTTTTACCAATTTCCAGGCCTCGACAAAAGATCTTAGTTATGATTTTGAAAAGTCTTTCTTTTCCAAACATACTAATTAACTGCAGGGTTTTGTTGTTGTTGTTGTTGTGTTTTTTTTTCTTGTCAAAGCAGGTTGCTTAGATATTTTTAGGAGATTCCCCTTTGTTAAAGATCCTTGGGGCTTGGTGTGGAGTGGTATGAGTTGTACCCAGTGGAACATTTAGACTATTTGTTGGGTGAAAATTTTGCTCTTTACCCTCCTTTAGGAGATATATATGTGGTTACAATTTTACCTAATAGCATTTTCTTTTTTAAAGATTTTATTTATTTACTTGACAGAGATTACAAGTAAGCAGAGAGGCAGGCAGAGAGAGAGGAGGAAGCAGGCTCTCCGTGGAGCAGAGAGCCCGATGTGGGGCTTGATCCCAGAACCCTGGGATCATGACCTGAGCTGAAGGCAGAGGCTTTAACCCACTGAGCCACCCAGGCGCCCCCTAATAGCATTTTCTGATTTTCTTTTCATGCCAACCTGGACACAGCCCATTTAAAAAATTGTAGCAGCTGAGCAAACTCTGTTTCTTTGTGTGTCCCGTATGCTTTTCCTAGCTAGCTTTCAGAACTTGGCTTAGCACAGGGCTTTGGAGCCATTTTGCAGGGTTAGTCTTTCCATTCCTGGGGGATGAGGAGTCAAGAGATGGGTGTGGACAGACAACTTCTTTAACCCCAGTCACATCTGGGTCTCTGTCATCTACCTATTCACTGGTGTCCGCCCACCTTTCCACTCATCCTTCCATTGAACATCTCTGTATACTGACTTTCATGGTGGTACTCGGCACTGCCAAGTCAAAGGTGAGAAAGACAGGGCACGCTCTTAAGGACGTTCAAGTCTAATAGGGGAGATAACACATGCGGCATTACAGAACAGTCTGCTAGCTTATGTGAGAAATAATGTATGGAAAGGATGGGCACCCAGAGGACAACCTGTAACCCAAGATTCAAGGTTGAGGGAAGTCTTCCTAGAAGGGATTACACCTGAACTACATCTTGAATGATAAAAGGAGTAAAGGAGGACTTTCCAAGTAGCAGGACCAGCAAGTACAAAGGTGTACGCTGGGGTGGAGAACGTGGCATGGAAACAGGACTACACTGATTTTAATACAGTGCATCGATAGGAGTGGGGAATGCCTGATGAAGCTAGAAAGGTCATCACCAGGCTGTAGGCCATGATAATGAGTTTGGGTCAAGGAGGAATCCAATAAAACAATTTCAAGCAGGGGAGTGATGAGCAGATTGGAAATTTCTGGAAAGCTCCTCCAGCTCAAGGTGGAGGATGGACTGAAAGAGGCAAGACCCACTGAGGAAAATGAGACCAGCGGCGAGCTCTTGAGGTGACGGTAGTGAGGCCCTTCAAGTAGGTTTGTGGCCGTGGGAGACTGAAGAAGGCAATTAAAGACATTACTAAGGAGTAGAGTCAACAGGTTTTGGTGCCAACTGGGGCTGAGGGAGAAGGGGAGGTTTCAGTGTCAGGATGAAAGGGATGCCATTCATTCTTGTGCACATAACACAGGCAGGGGGACAGCTTTGTGGGAGGGAGCACTGAAGGTAGGTTTCAGCAATTTGAGGAGAGAGCCACTGTCTAAATCTTGGGTGAAAGCTCCAGAAAGGAGATGGAGTGTGAGTGTGGAGCTGGGCTGGCACCCCAGGGAAGCCCATCTTTACTGAAGAGCCCTAGAGGAGTAATTACAAAGGAGCTGTGGAGAAGGAGGAGGAAAACTGGAGTCCCAGCAGCCAAGGCAGTGACATTTCAAGGAGTCACATGCTACTGAAGGGACAAGTCACAGGGAGGTTATTCTTGAAAATTTTATCTGTGAAAAAGAATCAAGTGTTGGTAAGCATGTGGAGAAAAAGGAGACTTGGTGCACTTTTGGTTGGAATGTAAATTGGTGCAGCCCTTACGGAAAATAGTGTGGAGGGTCCTCAAAAATTAAGAATAGAAATACTTTTTGATGCAATAATTCTACTACTGGGTATTCACCCAGGGGAAATGAAAATGCTAGCTTGAGAAGATATTTGCACTGCTATGTTGTGTTTTTTTTTTTTTTTACTTTTATTTGACAGAGAGATCACAAGTAGGCAGAGAGGCAGGCAGAGAGAGAAGGAGGATGCAGGCTCCCTGCCAAGCAGAGAGCCCGATGCGGGGCTCGATCCCAGGACCCTGGGATCATGACCTGAGCCAAAGGCAGCGGCCTTAACCCACTGAGCCACCCAGGTGCCCCATGCACTGCTATGTTTATTGCAATATTATTTCTTTTTTTCTTTCTTAGTTTTTAAAGATTTTATTTTTTAAATTTATTTGACAGAGAGAGAGAGATCACAAGTAGGCAGAGAGGCAGGCAGAGAGAGAGAGGGGGAAGCAGGCTTCCTGCTGAGCAGGGAACCTGATGTGGGGCTCGATCTCAGGACCCTGAGACCATGACCTGAGCAGAAGGCAGAGGCTTAACCCACTGAGCCACTCAGGCGTCCCTGCAGCATTATTTCTAAGAGCCAAGGTATGGAAACAACCCAAGTGTCTGACAAATGAAAGGAAAAGTGTGGTGAAAGAAAAGCGTGGTGTATATACACAAAAGAATATTATACAGCCATGAAAAGGAAGAGCATGGGTAGACCTAGAGGGTATTATGCTAAGTGAAATAAGTCAGACTGAGAGACTCAAATAGCATATGATTCCACTCATAAATGGAATATAAAAATGAATAAATAAAAACAGAATGAAAACTATAAATCCAGAGAACAAACTGATGGTTGCCAGAGAGGCAGAAGGCAGGGAGTTGGGCAAAGCAGGTGAAGAGGAGAAGGAGATGTTCTCCAGTTATGGAATGACTAAGTCACAGGGATAAAAAGCAGAACATAAGGAATATGGTCACTGATACTGTAATAGTGATGTAATGAGACAGATGGTAGCTATTCTTGTGGTCAGCATAACATCAAGTATAAACTATCAATTCACTAAGTTGTATACTTGAGACTAATGTAACATTGTGCCTCAACTGTACCCAAGTTAAAAGAAAGGTATGCTAATTGCTATAAGATGAGTAAGTTCTGGGGATGGAATGCATAGCACGGTACCATAGTTAACAATACCGTATTACAGACTACTGGAAAGTTGCTAGGAGAGTAGATCTTAAATGTTTTTGTTACAAAAAAAAAAAAGTCATTATGTCAGGTGATACTAACCTTACTGTTGTTAATAATTTTGCAACCTATACATGTATCAAATAATTACCTTGTATTCCTTAAACGTACACAATAATATATGTCAACTGTATGTCAATAAAGCAAGAAAAAAATTTGGCTGTGGAGAGAGAGAGGTGGCCAGGGAGAAGACGGAAAGGGTGAGTGAGTCCAGGAGCTGGAAGGGAGATAATTCAGATTTAATGAATTCATCCCCCTATTTATTGGGCATCACTTATGTAACAGGTACTACACTAGGCATTGTGCAAGTACAAATAATTGTAAGGCATCTTTTCCAGTGTGGACAGGGTATTTGGTGACACCTCAGAAGTGCGGAGCTGAGGGAGCTATTCTCCCTTTGTTTAGAAATGATGCAGGTGGTAGAAAGTGCACTTTGGAGTTCAAGTGGATCTGGGTTCAAATATTGGCTCTGTTCCTTCTGGGCTGTGTGACCTTGGGCTAGTTGTTTAATCTCTCTAAGCCTCAGTTTTCTCATCTGTAAAATAGAAATACTATCAACTGTGCAGATTCCTTGCGAGATTGGGAACAAAGTCTTTAATCCCTCACGGGTTCCAGTTTTGTCTGTATCACTTGGTATCGTATCCTGAGCACCAAGCTTAGCATCATGTCTGGTCTGTAGCAGGAAGTCAGCAGATATTTGCTGAATGCACAAATGACCGAAGGTATGTAAAAATTCTGGCATATTGGGAATCTTCTCAAATTGGTGGCCATTCTTTGGCACTGCTTGGGGGCCAGTGCAGATCTCTTCCTACAGTTGCGAGGATGTGATCATGAGTTAACAGGCAAAATGCTCAAGGCTCTGGTTGGCAGTGAGCCATAGGTTGGATGTCCTGTCCTGACACTCTAGACAAGTGTGAATGGCTAAGTGTGGGACAGGAGTTGGGGAGGGGGCATGGAGACCAGCTGAGACGTGGCCAGAGGCAGGCCACAGACAGTCTTATCCAGGGAGTGGGGAGGTGAAGAGAAGGAATGAGCTGACCTACAGGTGGCCGCGGGTCACGGGGACAGGCTCTCCCACTTACCTGAGCGGTCCCTGGCTCCATCCTGTGTGTCCACGGGTGCTGGGGGTCTCTGGCTCCCCTTCCTCGCCCACGGCATTGATTCACCTGCCAGCCGCCAAGACAAAAGCTAGAAGCTGAGGCAGTTCACCTCTTCATGAGTTCTTGCCTGGATACACATAAACTCTCATAGATTCTTTCTCATTGGAAAACTAGTACCTATTTGCTATTAGAAAAAAATCACGCGTGGGACGCCCGAGTGGCTCAGTGTGTTAAGCGTTTGCCTTTGGCTCGGGTCATGATCTCAGGGTCCTGGGATTGAGTCCCACATCGGGCTCCCTGCTCTGCGGGGAGTCTGCTTCTCCCTCTGCCGGCTGCTCCCCCTGCTTGTGCTCTCTCTTTCTCAAAGAAATAAATAAAATCTTTAGAAAAAAAATCACGGGGCAGCACAAAGGAAAAAATCACTCAGAAATAATTACTAGAACCATTTCAATGTGGTTTTAGGGTCTATTTTTTCCTGCCTCGTTTTTAATATGCACCCTGTCTAGTTTCCTTTTGTTCTTGGGCTTAGTGGACAGCCAGAGCCACTCTTCCTGGGCCTCGCTCACTGGTTCTGCCGCTCACAGAGCTGCATTCTCCCAGGAAGAGTGGCTTCAACTGCCTGGACCAGGAGTTCTCAAGCCTGGGGGCCCACAAAACCCCCTGGGAGAACTTTAAAAAAAATGCCTGGGCATAGTGAGAGTTCAAGGTTCTAGCTTTCTTGCTTTTACCGCTATCATCTCCTCACGTTACAGAGACAAGCCAGAGACTCGCTAGTGGGTATTTACTACCTTGCAGAATGCTCCAGAGAAGAACCTGAGACCGTCGTCTCCTGGAACAGGCTCCCCAGAGACTCCTAGCTCAGGATGTGTATAATGAGTGCGGGCAGCCTGGGCCAAGGTCCCAAGGGCAGCCTCATCTTTTCACAGCTCTGTGGAGAGCCAGGCATGGCGGGGAGGGTGGCTAACTGGCTGTCTCCTCTGCTTGGGCTCGCCCTGGCTGCCAGGGCGGCAGGAGGCTGCTCTGCACCAGGGCCAGATGGAATGCTCACACGCTGTCTGCCTGGGGGGCTGTGGGAGAGCTAGTGGCCACTTGTCCGTCCCCTGGTCTAGGGCAGACACTGAGGCACAGGGAGAAACTGAGGCCTGCTGTATGTCCACAGGTGGCCTGTGTGGGAGCAGAGAGAAGGACCCCGACTCTTGATGCCGTGCTCTTCCCTCTGATTGATTCTGGTCTGTCAGTGGTACAGCTTCAAGGCACGTCAGCTCTCTTGGTCCTGAGTGTTCCTGTCTGGAAACTGGGCTGATACTGCCCGCTTCATCCTGAGTCAAAGAAATGTCCTCAACGCAATATATGAAAAAACATAAGATTGGGAGCCAGCAGACCTTGGTTTTAGACCTAACCCTGTAGGATCTTGGGTGAGTCACTGTCCCTGTTTGAGCCTCAGTTTACTCTCTGTAACGTGAGGAGATGATAGCGGTAAAAGCAAGAAAGCTAGAACCTTGAACTCTCACTATGCCCAGGCATTTTTTTTTAAAGTTCTCCCAGGGGGTTTTGTGGGCCCCCAGGCTTGAGAACTCCTGGTCCAGGCAGTTGAAGCCACCTCTGAAGGAGGTAACATTTAAATCAGGGGCTGCTGGAGAGTGCAGACTATTCATTCTAACTGTGGCTGACAGCTTTGCCAGGAGGTGTCGTTAGGAACATAACCAAGAGGACCCACCGGTGCTGAGGTCTTGAGTGAGGACAACTTACTGTGTCCCAGGCAGTGCTGGATGGATGTCGGCTCCCCTGCAGGGCAGGCCAGCCCCGAGAGTAGCAGCGGAGCTCAGCTGCTGGACCCCTGTGCCAGCCAGGAAGGATGGAGCTGACCTTGGCTGTTACTAACCATTTAGGGCCCCACTTTCACAGATGTAGTGTGAGTCAAGGGGGTGAAGAGCCCAGAAGTGTCCCACTGGGGCAGTTTCCTCTATCCAGACACATCTCGAGTGGGGAAGAAGCATCCCCCGCCCTCCACACACATTTTACAAGTTAGACCCTGCGTGGGTGGAGGTTGGGGAGGGGAGCTCCCCACCCCTCGCCTTGCTGCTTTTCTCTGGTTAAACAGCTCCTGAATAAATGAGATGAGCTGATCCAGGCAGCATCTGCTCTGTTCATTTATAACATGCATAACTATTCATCAATATATGGCTTTTACTACGCGTCTGTTAAGGAAATGTCTATTCTTCACGCGTACTTGTCCTTATATTGAATGCATAGCTGGAGGCAAACGGGAAAAACCAGCCCTGGATGGTTGCTTTTCCTCTGGATCCAACACCTTCCTTTGCAGCTTCTGCCTTCTATGACTCAGGCTTTACCTTTGACACCACACCCAGGACAATGCTGCTCCCAGTTTGACTCAGTTCTCAGCATCTGCCCGATTCTGGCCACATGAGAGCCTGTCTCATCCTAAAATGTCAGAACTAGACAGGAACTTGCATGTTATCTGGCCCAGTGATTTTTAAAATTCTCATTGCCTTAGTGAAACTCTTTAAAACAAAATCTTTGGGAGAATTCTGAAGGTAGAAGAGCTTGGGATGAAGCCTGGATGCAGGGCTAGAGGCACATCCACTAGGCTCTCCTCTTGCCCTGCTTCCTCCCCACTTCTCAAACAGCTCCCCCACCACCACCGCAGTTAAGGGGCAAAGCCAGCAAAGTGCCTCCCAGAAAGTGAAATCTCATAGTGGGTGACCAGTCTTCTGAACCTAGGTTCTAGAATTCCTTAACAAGTGGCTTACAAAAAATAAGACTTGATTTTTTTTCTTTTCATTTGTTAAAAATTGGATTTTTTTAGCATTAAATTAGTGAATAAAATGAACTTTATTTTTACTAATGGGCTTAATCTTTTAACTGGTATGTCAAACATTTGTCAAGCATATGGTCTTACTAGGTGCCTCAAAATTCATGATTTGAATGCAGACCAACAAAACCAGTCTCTGGTGCTAGTCAGAATCAGAGTGCGTATAGTTAAGATCAAATTCCATTTTAAGTAGCAGGCATCCCAAGTAATCATGGCTTAAACATGTTGGAAGCGTGTTTCTTTCTCACTGTGAGGTCTGGAGGTAGAGAGTTCAGGGCCAGTATGGTGGATCAGTTCCCTAGAGTTCTCTGTACTTTCTGGGACATGGCTTTAGACTTCTTGTACCAAGGTGGTGGCTAGAGCTTCAGCCATATGTACCAGACAGCCGGTTGGAGAAAAGGGCAAAGAAGAAAGGGAACAAAGGGCCCCAGCCTGCTCCATTTTAATGGATTTTCCCAAACATTGCCAAAAAGAAACCTTGGTTTACACGCCCTTTCTTGAACTTGTCCTAGATCATTCCTACATATAGCCCAGGCAGCCATGTGCCCAGTTAAAAATCAAGGATTGGGCTGTAATAGGAGATGGGGACAGTGAATATTGGGGGACACGCTGTCGCAGAGTGAACTTCTCACATTTATTTTCCCCTCTTCTTTGATTTTCATAAGCAGATTTTGAGGCAGCCTGCAGGTATCGCGTGTGTAGGGAGTGTGGGGTGCAGGAAGTAGGATGCCCTCCAGAGAGGGAGGGCCTGGTGGGTAATGGCCGGTGGAGGCAGACGGGCCGAATGAAGCACGAGTGGTTCAGTGATCCGGAAGGCCATGTCAAGTGCTCACCAAATTTTGCACCCGTGAGGGTTCACCTCTCAGCCTCCCAGGCAAGGCTGTTGAGGCACATTGTTAATTAACTGAACAATAATAATATTGCTTAGTACAATAGAACATTATCTGACCCTAGATCCTGTTTTGGGGGTAGAGGAGTTTATGGCAAAAAAAATACTAAAATCAAACCAAGCAAAACAGGAAAATTCATGGGAACATTTAATACCAAGTAGTCAAGACATGTCAAAGACCAAAAATACAGTGCATAAAAGCATGACAAAGCCAATGTGGGAAAAACAAACTAATGTGAGATGGGGGTGTATGAAACATCATGATTTCATTTGGGAGCTAATGTGAGCAGCTGTGGACAGTTGGGCTGCTTTAAATAATGAATAGCAATTATTGACTCATGTTATCAATAATGACAGCATTTCTTTGTAAAATTTAAGATCAGGCTGTAAAGCGCTTGGGTCTTATCTCTGTGTACAGTGTACGAGGTGTGGGCAATTTCCTAGCTGCTAGAGTACATCCCTGTGTCTGAGGTAGGAATGCATTTAATAGACTGAATCAGTGCAGCTTTCTTTTGGGAAATTTCAGTTTTACTGCCAGCAATTTACATAGAGAGTTGCAGCTTGAATTCATAGCTCATATCTCGGTTGCTTTGGAGATAGCTTCTCTGTTGGAAAGGCAATTACTATCTGCAGGAGAAGCCTGTCTACCATTAGTCTCCAGGTTTAAATGTTGACAGGTGGAGATGGAAGTGGGGGCGGGGTGGGGTGGGGGATGATTCGTAAAAGGCTTTGTCTTTCTAGTCCCACAGAAGGAAAGGGATTTAAGAGTTACGATGTCCCGGTCTCCAGAGATAATTTTTTTCCAGAACATTTCAAGCTTTTGGCCAAGATGAGAACGTGAGTCTTTTTGTAATTAGTGAGTTTTGTCTCATTAAGAATACAGGGATGAACATGAAACGACCAAAAGTCAGTCCTTCTAAGTTTTACCAAGCCATGAAAAGAAATTCAGTGATATGGTCAAACTGGTCTCTAGCCCCTGGATGTGCACAGCTTTGAATCTATAAGGTAATTTTTGCTGTAATCTTTGTTCTTAGGGAAAATGGAGTCATGTTCTGCTTATCATCACTGCTGCGTACAGGAGTCCTTATGATGGTGTCCATGATCTAGCTTTTCCCCTCCACAGCTAGTGTGTTGAAGTGTGAAAAATTGTTGTGTCCACATTTTAGATCATGGTTCAGCCAAACAGATGTGTATTTTATGAGTGACTTATTCTCTGTGCCTTCAAATCGGAGGCCTTAGCCAAGAACTGTCAGCATTTCCATCTAATTGACTTAGGCGTGGAGACCCCGATTCCTTCTCCTCTAATCATCACCTCATATTCAAGTCTAAAATGCTATAATTATTTGAAGTAACTGAAATCTGAGTGACCCAGATAACTATCTCAGCAAGATGGGCTTAAAGTTTATTGACACAAATGCCAGTTTCATTCAAGGTTTGGTCCAAAAGGCAAGTCCATGAGACAGCTGGATGGTCAAGGTGAACTGACAGTGAGCAACACCAAAGACATAGGAATCACCAGGGACTTTGTGGTAATTATGATCATTTCCATAATACAGTTAGCAGAGGATTATGAGAGGCCAGAAAAACCTTTAGAGCTGCTTAGAATCAGAAGGATTCTTCCCTCATCGTTCCTCAATGTGGAAACCAGAACACCATGGCTCAGACTCCATCCAACCATATACTCACTCAGTCTAAAAACTGGTTGGTGAGTCAAAACAAATGAAAACTGAATTTGTCCCTGGATTGTGGGTAGCCAAAGCTAATACTATGACAGTAGTAAATTTCGCACAGGTATAGATTTTTAAGTCTTACCTTATGCATCTATTTCTTTTGTATGTTTAATGGATAAAGATAAGCACAATGCCAACCTAAAAATAGCACCATACTTCCCTGCTATAAAGTTGAAAAAATTTTTAACAATCACTATCTAAATTTAGACACACACAATCGAGCCCTCAATACTGTATTTTAGGGTTTACTACTTATCATTAAAGAGTGAGAATTCTACAGGTAGATTAATCATAGATCACTTTGGGTATTAAACATGTTTTTCTATCATTAGTCAAATGTTACTTCCTACTCTTGGCTACCATGTAGTAGGCACATTGGCTTTCCCCAACTGGATTATAAGCTACTAAGGCAGGTGCCACTAGTAACAATATTATGGCAAACTTAGTGGCTTAAAAACACATATTTGTTATTTGACAGTTTCTGTGGGTCAGGAATCCAGGCATGACTTAACTGGAGGCTCTGCTTCAAGATTTCTCATGAGATTGTAATTAATATGTCATCAGAGCTGAGGTCTCATTTGAAAGATTGAAGGGGGAAGAATCTACTGCTAAGTACACAAATGTTATGTTTTTTTTTCTCCTCTATCACCAGGTACTGTCCTTTGTGTAGGCAATAGGTACTTGTTAAGAAAAATGGGGATTTTGACTTCTATACATGGAAATACATGGATGGGTAATTAAGAATGAGTGAAGCCACAATCTTGGGCTTGACCTCCTCTTTGAACGAATGGATGGGAATAGAGGTAATAATTTTCCAATCTGAGTGGACTGTGACTGAGTTTGTGAATATGCACCTGGACCGACCACACTTTAAAGTGGGAAAGTACAAATAACAATGATAATACTCCTATTTCTTGACTACTGTGCCTCATACTGTGGTGAGCAGATGAGGAAGCAGAGGACTGGAATGGTTAAGTATCTTGCCCAAGTAATAGACAAAGCTGGGAAACCTTGTTCCACTGACGCAAAGTGCATGTTCCTATCTACTCTGCTTTACTGCCTCTGATCGGTGGCACTGTGGACAGGGCACAGAGCAGTTTAGCTCTGTGGGGAGGGAGTTACACTGCTGCTTTAATTTTAGGGTTCCTTCGTTCAAGGGAAGGGTTAAGAAGAGATAAAAATTCTCTCAGCAAGGCACTGTTAAAATTGCTTTCCTTTTTATAAAGGCCAATTTTCACAGCAAACAAGTAATAAATCAATGTCTAACCTCTAGCATAGTTTAGCAGCCAGGATCAGAGAGAGGAGGCAACGATCATTCATAGTCAGCGGTAGTGTCTGGAGACCAGCAATAAGGTTGGTGTTCTAGGGTGTCTGTGTGTGTGCGTGTATGGAGGGGATCAGTAGAGAATGAGCTGATGGAACAGAGCATGAAGCCAGTTGCACACATGTAAGTCATGTTCCTTGTCAGCTGTCCCCCTGGCCTCTAGCCAGGGCAGGATTTTCTCCCTTAAGTCAGGTTATTGTGCCCTTGTGATTTGGGGGCCTCAAGGTCCCAAACCATTAGCATAATAATAAGCACATTGCTCTGGGCAGATTTCTGCCCAGTGTCCTCTGTGTTAATATTGCAAAGACAAATCAGAAACACATTTATCAGTCAGGACAAGTTAGCCACCAGTTATTTTAACTAGTAAAAATAACTTAACAGTTGATGTTCCTGCATATTATACTCAGACATGCACAGACATATGCCCTTAAATACAGACACCAAGGGAGTCACTATGTGGTGTTTTATCAAGGGAAGGAGCAAGGCTCTGGTTTTCTCCACCAAATTTCAGACCTACCATTTACTATACATGTTTACTATGGTGGTTCTTACTCTATTACTTATTATACTTCTAAGCTAGAATATTTGATGGTTTCTTGCAACTTCTTAAACGGTGCCAGGATGTGTCACTAATAGATCAAAAATGTTATGCTCCATCCCAGATTTCCTACTCCTCATTCCCTCCTGACAGACACTGCCGTCCTACACTTCCCCAGCGGGACACCATTATCATTAGGTCAAGGTGCAGAAGTACAGAGACCTACTTATCCCTTTTCTGAGTGCCAGTGTCTCTGGGCAGTCTACACCTGCTTGGGTGTGCCAATGCTAGTTGACTGGAACAAAGTACTAACAAACGAGTATGTACAAGAGAAGAAGCGATCGTGTATAGCCAGTCAGAACAAAAAGTCTGAAGTATGAAGTTGGGTGGTTTGTAGGAGAAAATCTCAGAATGCAGAAAAATTACAGTTGGAAAAGGAGGGAAACATGAAATAACCAGCTTTGCAGTGGTTTTCAAATTTTGTAGTATAATCGAGTAATTTTAGTAGATTTAAAAAATTCTAATATCTAGTCAGAGCAATTAAATAGAATATCTGATGGTGGCACTCAGGCAAAGTATTCTTTAAGACTGCCCAGTTAGGATGGAACTAGAGGGTATCATGCTTAGTGAAATAAGTCAATCGGAGAAAGACAACTATCATATGATCTCCCTGATATGAGGAAGTGGAGATGCAACATGGGGGGTTTGGGGGGTAGGAAAAGAAGAAAAGAAACAAGATGGGATTGGGAGGGAGACAAACCATAAGTGACTCTTAATCTCACAAAACAAACAGGGGTGCTGGGGGTAGGGGGGTCGGGAAAGGGGGGTGGGGTTATGGACATTGGGGAGGGTATGTGCTATGGTTAGTGCTGTGAAGTGTGTAAACCTGGCAATTCACAGACATGTACCCCTGGGGATAAAAATACTTTATATGTTTATAAAAAATTAAAAAAATTATAAAAAAAGACTGCCCAGTTACCTTATACTGATGACCTAAAAGGGGAGGAGGTCTGCCGTTTCCAGGTGTAAGCATCTTGTCAGTTACCTGCCACTGTATAATAGCATTATCACAAACTTAGAGGCTTAAATAACACACATTTGTTATCTCCCAGTGTCTCTGGGTCAGGAATGCAGACATACCTTCATTGGGGGCTCTGCTTTAAGATCCCTCATGTGGCTGTAATCACTGTGTCCATCCGAAAGCTTTCATGGGGAAGGATCCACTTCCAAGCTCACATGGTTGCTGGCAGGATTTAGTTCTCTGTGGGTTAGGACCCAGTCGTGATTAGTAGAACTGGAAATAAAAACAAGAAACTCAGTCCAGAATATTTCTTTTTAACATTTGATTTATTATGAAATATTTAAAAATCATGAAATGACTGCATAGACTAGTACAACGATCACCCTTGTATACCACCCAGCTTCATAAATGGTTTGCCATATTCCAGGAATGTTTTCACTTCACTCTATTTCTTTTTAGTGAGGAAGCAGTTATGTGGAAAAAAAGGATGATCTTGTCATGGCAGTAATAGGGCAAGTTTGTTTGTCTTTACCTCTTTTCTTTCTACAGTTATGATGGGAGGTAAAGATTCTATTCAAGCATGAGTCATGGCATGATGCATGTCAGTACACAGAGCTAGTGAGGCCAAGCCTGGAAGATTCACAGGAGAGGTGAAGGGTGATCCTTTTTCCAAGCAAGGTGCTCACCACTGGTGTGTAGTAGGAGGACAGATGGTCTTGCATTTGCACCACCATCCATGAAATCATGCTGGACATAAACCTGAGGGTATGCCTGGCCCAACAGATACCAAAAGCTGCTACCTGTGGAAAGTGCTGAGCAGAATTCACTAATCCAACTTGCCTGGAATTTCTGGTGTGGGTGTCTGCTCCCATCTCCTGATTTTGGCCCAAGTGATCAACTAGGTATTGAATTCCGTATGGGAAGTTACTGTCATACCACAAAGATTACAAAAGTGCTTGCAGAATCTAGGGATCTGCATTGTCCTTGTTAGGGTTTCAAATGGTTTTGGAAAGTGTGCTAAGTAAATCATAGGGTCTTCAGGTCCCAGGCTCAGGGCAAGGACAATGGATTGGAGGAACAAGTAAGGTTTCAGGAAGGCCAGCCCCAGCTAGGCCCAAAAGGCTTTGATAGATATATCCTCCTACTGCTTAAGTGTTTGGCTCTTATTTATTTTAGATATGCTCATCCCATAGTTCTCTGCATTTCTTTCACAGTCAGTTAAAAAAAAAACCTCACTTATGTCCGAAATACTTATAAGAATATTTAAACCTGCTTCACTGATCCAGGAAATGGTGCTTGGTAAAAACTAAAAATAAGCCAGAAAGGCTCCAGCAGGGTTTCAGTGGCAGAATCCAAGGAGTTCGAGGGATTTCCAAACTTGGCCAAAGGCTTTCCTGATTTTCTATTTCGAGTTCATCCACGTGTGGATTTTCAAAATCTGAAGATCATTTCTTCCTTCTCCTGATGTTGAAAATAGAAGAACGCTGGCTTAACTTTGGAGCAGATTGTAATTTACATTTTTGGTCCTTCTGTGATGTGATGATGAATCAGGCAGTAAAGGGCTTGGCCAACAGAGTTAGATAGCCTGGGTTCAAATCCCAGCTGTCACTGAGTGTCTGTGAGACATTGGGCAGGTCACTTGCCCTCTCTCAGCTTGTCATCTTTGTCTGCCAAGTCAGGGTTGATATGAGGATTAAATGAGATAATGTGTGAATTTCACATGGGTCCTAGAACACAGTTAAGTGTTCAGTAAACAGTAGCTCTTACTCTACTCCTATTGTAGTAAACATAACCATCTTTTGACTTTCTGTAATGGTCCTGGAAATGAAGCATTGTTATTCCAGATTTGAGGAGGGTATAAATATGCATACCTTCTATGTCAGAGGCTGCTAATTATTGACTGACCTGTTTCCTCATATTCCTGGGCATTCAGCTAAGACCACATTCCCCAGCCTTCCTTGCAATTAGGTGATGCCATGTGACTAAATTCTAGCCAACTGAATGTGAACAGAAGTCATATGTCCCCTTTCTAGGCCTGGCCTATAGAAATCTCCCATAAACACTTCTCCATGCTCTTTACCTTGGGAAGGAGAAGGTTATGATGACCTTAGAAACCATATAATGAAGGTGATGGAGTCACTGTTGGTCTGAAACTTTGAATGGCAGCTGGGGAATGGAGACAAGCCAACCTCCACTGGGAAGGAATGCCCATCTTATTTACTCTGAGGTAAATAAAGCTCAGTGGTGTTTGAACCGTCTTGTATTTTCTTATTTGTTACAGCAGCTAGTTCCAAATGCCTAGCGCTGTCTTGACTACCGCCTTCCTTAACTAAAACTCCTTTCTTGCTTTCTGTTTCCTATTTGAACTTCCTGAAATGAGTAAAAGAGTTACAGTATAAATGTTGAGGGACCCCACTAACCAACATGTATGTCTAGGATCTTCTGTTGATTTTATGGATCACTTCCGCTTTTTATTTTCTGAGACCCAGGAATCTTGGGAAGTAAGCCACACGGAGACAGAATTTTGAGAATGGATGTGGGAGGGCTCAGATTACTTGGATTTTACTGTTCTTGACCTCAGAGCCTTAATTGTAGCAAGTAGTGTTCACCTAGCCCATGTACTTTCCTTTGAATATACTCAAAAGGGTTCATGAAAATAAAGACATATTAGGAATGTCTGAAATCATTAATAGAAATTAGATACAATTTGGCACATACAGTTAATTGCAAGAACTTTAAAGAACATTTGGTGAGTTTTCATGTCAGTCTCCAGTTCCTGCTTACCACAGAACTCAATCACCCTTAACAAAGGAGGTTGAGGAATGAGTCTCTATTCTGAGGTAACCTCTGTCCTCTTCTGTAGGTCCCCTTTTGCTCTTGTCCCCAGGTCACTTGGTGCCACAAACAACTATCCTTCCTTCCTACCTCCTTGTATCCCTTCCTTTCCCTCTGTCTCTCTCCTTCCTTTTCCTTTTCCTCTTTTCCTCCCTCTCTCCCTCCGTCCCTTCCTTTCTTCCCCAGCTTCTCTTTCTTTTCATGTACTTGCTTCATATACTGAATCTTACTAATGAATGTTTCCAGACAGCTCTGCTCTTCTCCAGTGTATGTACCCGGCAAATATTGGCTGCTTCCTTTACCTGTTGATAAAACGGCTGACTATTAATGAAAACGACTCGCTTACCGGAGCCCTCTGGTGGCATGCCCTCTCTGTATGGTAGTGATAAGAATAAAGTTTTAAGCCTCTGCTTTGGAGAAGAATGTCATGTCTTGCTTGGAGTCTGAAAAAAAAGCTCCACACTTAGATAGCACCTTGATACCTCCTTAACTACATGTCACTTCATTAGCCATCTGTCCAGTAACAGGCACTGAAAAAGTTACATTCCAGGCCTTGTTTTTCATACAAAAAGGCTTGGCTACAAGCTCCATTCTAAGATTTTATTCTAAGGGCTTACCATCAAAGAAGTCATTGTGTAGATATGAGATAAAACCATAAACCAAAATTCCCTTTTGGGTTTCCTAAATGTAGGAGGGCTTCCCCGTAGGGGATCTGGGAGCAGTTCTTGCAATCTGGAAACAAGTGTCAGGAGGTATACTAAGGGGTTGTTGGAATTTGAGGGAAGGATCCATCAAGTAAACTAGATGCTATGTAGCTCATAAATAAATGTGTAGATGGACAGAGAAAGCCCTGGATTGTCAGTGGGTCAGCACTGTTCATTAAAGAGCAGAACCATAATCACAGATATAGTCTCCCAGGACTCACACTGTAGTTACAAAGAATAATATTACTCAAAAGAAAGGAATTTGTATGAGGGAGAATTCCAAAATCCCTTAGCCTTCATATTCCAAAAATATTTTCTCATGAAGAGAATTCCAAGATACATTGTAAAACATAGATAAAACAGATTTCTAATTTTTTAGATCCTTATTAGGAAAACTCTCTCTGAAATTATGATAGAGCAACAATAAATTTGGACAGGTAATGAATAATTAATTAAAGACAAGTCTTAAATTAGAACACCACTTAATGCATATTCAGTCCATTTTGTCCTGGAACTTTTGACTGTTGGCAGCAGTTTCATACTGCACTAAACTGGATGTGAAGTTTTTCTTAAAGAATTCTCCATGGAGGGCTGCTTCTGTGGCTCAGTAGGCTAAAGCATCTGCCTTCAGCTCGGGTCATGATCCCAGAGTCCTGGGACTCTCTCCCTCTCCTTCTGTACCTCTACTCCCTCTCTCCCTCTCTTAAAAAAAGAAAAGAGAAAGAGAAAAGAAGAAAAAAAGAATGCCTTGGCTTCTACCATAGGGATTCAGGGGGTCCACGGTGAGGCCAAGTCTGCATTTTTCACAAGCATTCCAGGTGGTCACGGAAATTTGAATTTTTAAATACCCTAATTTTCCTAGTTACTTTGATTTTCCTTTTCTGTTTTGTGTTTTGAAATCTCACAACCCTTTGGGGTTGGGCTTTCTTTTATAAGTCATGCTCTCCGGTTCTCTGTCCTCAAAACTGCTCTGAGATTGTACGCCTGGGCTTATGCAGGCTCAGCAGTAAAGCCAGGAAAACAGAGCGTAAGATCTCATAGCCAGACACTCTAAGATGGAAAATGCCTCAGTTAGGAGCGATGGAAGAGGCTGCTAAATAAAATATTAGTGGTAACATGGGGCACCTGGGTGGCTCAGTGGGTTAAAGCCTCTGCCTTCGGCTCAGGTCATGGTCTCAGCGTCCTGGGATCGAGCCCTGCATCGGGCTCTCTGCTCGGCAGGGAGCCTGCTTCCTCATCTCTCTCTGCCTGCCTCTCTGCCTACTTGTGATCTCTGTCTGTCAAATAAATAAATAAATAGAATCTTAAAAAATATATATATTAGTGGTAACATAGTATTCTGTCGAAGATAAAATGGGCATATAGGCAAAGACAAACTCAGAGGAGTGACACAGACTCGAAGGAATCGTGCCAGAGAAGTGAGATCCCAGAGCAAGCCAAGGCTCGCAGAAAATGCTAAGGGCAAAGCAAGGGCTTTTTGGAAGCTACTGAGGGATCAAAAACAATGAAGAAATAAGGGCCAGGAGCAGATGATGTAATGTTGACTGATGACAGGGCAAGCAGCACGGCTTCTTTCCTGTTTTTCTTCCCTACTCTGTCAGAGACAGGGATCTCCAAGCTGAAATGTGCAGAATAAACATGACTTAGAGAACACATCATCCAAAGATAGGAGAGGGGGTGGGAAAGAGGACCCTACTGGCACAAAGGGAGTGCAACTTTTAAGACCAGGTGAGTCACACTGCAGGCTACCTAAACTTGGCATTAGAGTCACAAACCTGTTCTTGGTTCTCTTTAAAGAGAAAGAGGTGCCAAATGACTACAGGCAAGAAAATCTCCTGTTTTTTTCCCTGAATTTTTTTTTTCTACAAACAACAGATATAAACCCCCTGCAAAATCCTAGAAGAGATACAAAATCAGAGCATTTGGCAGAACTTAGAGAGAAGAGTGGTGGTCACCAGGGTCTAGCACAGGCTCTGCAGAAATCCCGTATGGACGTCAGACTCTATCCCAAACATCTGCTCAGTGAGCCACTTGTAAGGAAAGAGGACCCCACCCATGGAAAGAGGCCTTTTCAGAAATCCAACCACTTAGCTCAGCCTCTGGACGCAGGTGGTTTCTCTTGCTCTCCATGCCTCTTTCACAGCATGTGCATTCATGTCACTCCTTACGTATTCTGTAGAAGTTGCCATGGAGCGAGTTTCCATCTGGCTTCAGATCCTGGTGCTGAGATTTGGCCTGTCTCCTTGGTTTGCATTGGATGTTCAGCTCTGCCTCTGACTTCAGTGTCCCATTTGACTCCACCTTCTCAAACAGCCTACCACTGCCTAACCAGTCCATATTCTGATGTCTCAGCCCCCTTTCCCAGCTCAGTTCTTACCATAGTAACTTCTGGACTCCCACCCCACGCTCCAAGAAATAAGTTCCTCACAAAGTTCCTCAAGTTATCCTGCATCAAAGATTTAAATGATACCTTACTGGTCCAAAGCTTCTAAGAATGTATAGTTGCCTGAATGATCATGCCCAAGACTACTCTCTTACAGATTGATATCTCTGGTAGATAATTAAAAATGGACTGCCACCCTAGTCAATATTTTTATTAAAATATTAATAAAATATTATGGGTGAAGGCATAGAAGGTTGGATTTTCACATATACAGATCATATAGATCTTGGATGAAAATATATTGGAAGGGGAAATTAAGATTCAAAAATATGGATAGCAAAGAAAGTAACACTCAGTAGAGACAAATGTAAAGTCTGGTCCTTAGGTTAAAAAAAATCAACTGCACGTGCCTGGCCTTGTGACCACTGACCAAATTAACAGGAGTCAATGTGAAAATCACCTTAACACTCCTATTAACTATAAGCTCACTGTGGGTCACTGATACAATGTGCCTACCAGGAAGCTGATATCTTTATCAGCTGTGTTAATAAAAATATAGACTCAGCATTAAGAGAAATAATTATCCTACCAGTGAAGGACATGTGGACAAATCCTACTGTCCCAATGATGACACAACCCTGAAGTAATTATTCTGTGACATAACTGCCCTCTATGAGCTGAAGCTGGCAGAAATATACTTTTCTAGGCTTTTGATCACATAGACTGCTGGAATTATTGCAATAGAGGAATGGTAAAAAATATAATAAATAATGTGTGATTTCATTCTAAGCATATATCTTTTGAGGGGACACTGGTAAAGAAACACATCCAGGCTAGTGCTGTGCAAGTCATATCCCAAGATTGATAGTCTGTGTGATATTTGGCTATATAGCCTGTGGATGCAAAGAATAGAGAGAAGTGATCATGCATCAGATGTTTTGATGGGGTCTCATACAGAGGAGAATTGGTCTCATTCTCATAGGGGTAGATGGGGGACCCAAGGGTAGAAGCTGTCAGGCTCTAAGCACCAACACCTCTGACCTGTGGTTGTGTCTCAGATGCCTTGTGAGCTGGTAAGAACTTGGGTTGAGGCCATGGGCTGCTGGTGAGGCATTGCCCTTCTTGGGTTTCCCTGCTTCCAGTACTCTCTGCTTTGGAGGAATGAATCACTCCTGGTACTTCCCTTGTGGGGCTTGCTCAGTGCTGTCATCAGGAGAGCCTCTGTGGGCAGAGCCTGAGGTTGTGGGGAAGGGAGTCGGGTCCCTCTACAGGCTCTACGACCTCTTGAAGGCAGTGCCTAGACCCTGGACCCTTAGTGTCCACCAGCCTGGAGCTGGGGGACAGATCACTGGCTCTCCTCAGGCTCCACTCAGAGGAAGGGCCTGCTAGGAAGCAGTGTCCCCGAGAATGCAAACAGGTTCCTGGCAACAGCATCTCCCCTGCTCGGCCAAGCATGTGATGAAGAAGAGATGGGGTGTGTGTGGGGAGAATAGGAGAAAGAACAAGAGTCGGGGAGCAGAAAGAATAGAAGGAAAAATGGAGGAGGGGGGGAGCAAAGGCCAGCCCTTGTGCTTTCATCTGGCATTTGGCACCTGCTGGCATCTGAGTGCCACCAGTTTCTGACTTGGTAAGAGTCTACGGTGAAGGAATGGCCCAACAAAGGGAAAAAAGTGAGTTTGTTATACTATCCAGATCCCTCCTTGATCTTCCCAACTGGTGATGTTACCAAGAAGAAAGGGACATCTGGGGAAGCAGATGCGGACCAGGACCTCTGTAAAAATTTACTTCGGGGCCACAATAGTAGTACCTTAATATGGAGGTTCTTAAGAGTGGGGTGTGGGGGAGCTGTAAAGCAAGATCATCCCCCCTGAGATATTTTGCAATGTCTGGAGACATTGCTAGTTGTCACATCATGGGGAAGGAGGCTTGCTTGGCTTCCACTGGGCCAGGGATGCTGCTAAATTTCCTATATTGTACACAATGGTCCCCACAACAAAGAATTGTCTGGCCCCAAATATCAGTGGTGCTCAGGTTGAGAAACCATGCCTAAAAGGGATTTAACACTGGAGGCCTCCGTTCCCAGGGCCAGCCATTGGAGCCAAAAGTTTCTCACAGCTTTCTGCTCTCATAGGTGAGGGATTCGAGGCTCAGAGAGTAAAGGAGACTTGTCCAGGGACTCTGGCCTTGGGTTGAGATGAGTAAGAGTCTTGGAGTAAGACAGAATAGTTTAAAATCCCAGTTCAGTAAGTTAATATCTGTGCAGCTTGGGCAAGTTGCTGCACCTCTTAGAGTCTTTTTTTTTTTAACTTGTTACATGTGCATCACATAACAACTCTCTTACAGTATCATTTTAAGGAATATGTGAGATAATGCATGTAAAGTGCCTCATATAGTACATGACATATAATGAATGGCACCTTTAATGAGTAAAATCTTGGCTCCCACCCCCAAGGTCTGTTCTCTTTCCGTTGTATCACCTTAATGAGTCCCAACCAAGTCCCAACATCAGTTCTGGGAGGTTGGCAGGGCAGTGGTTTTGAGTTCTGGTACATGACCCAAGTGGGCCTAAATTCAGTGTCCAGCTCTGCCACTTTCAAGCTGAGAAATTACTCCCCCCACCAAGTCTCAGTTTGCTCATGTATAAAATGGGACAATGCTAATACCTACTTTATAGGTTTGTTGTGAGATTTAAAATGCAAATTCATACTAGACACTTTACCCCAGAGTGTAGAATATAGTAAGGAATCGTCGTCTATTAGTTGTAGTTAATTTGTATGGCAGGCTGTCTTTCCCCAAAATGGCTGTCATAGTCTCTTTCATTGAATGTGCTTTTCTTCTGGTGCAACAGTAATTCATCTTCCACAAGAAATGGGTCTGTTTTTTCATGAATGTAGGTGGATCTGTGGCTCTGGAGGGGGTGGGGGGAGTGGCACTTTGTGACTTTTGAGGCTAGGCCATAAAAAAGCAAGGCAGCTTCAGCTTGCTTCTTTTGAGATGGTCTCACTGAAATCACCCAGCCTCCATACTGCCAGGAAGCCCAAGTCACCCCATGGAGAGGGCCGCTTGAGGACCGACAGACTGTGTGAACCTTGCCAGACATCTGAATGAGTCATTGTAGGAGTGGAACCTCCTGTTCTAGTGAAGCTTCCCAGTTGATACTGAATGGAGAGAAATGAGCTGACTTCACTGAACCCTGTCCAAATGACAGATTCATGAGCAAAATCAATGATCAGTGCCATTTGAAACCATTGAATTTGAGGGACAGCTTCTTATTCAGCAAGAGTAACTAGAACAATATTATTTTTATTAATTTCCAAAAAAGAAATTTTCCCTCTGCCCATTTCACCTTCTCAGTCTCAATATCAACACCAGGAAGAGAAGTAGATGTAGCAGGAAATGTTGCTGCTTCTCCCCAGATCGGTGTTTCTTCTGGGTATCTGGAGATGATCACATGGTACCACCATTGTGACTGTGATAGAGAGTGAGGAACCTGAGGGTTTATATGGGGACACTAATCTCTTTTGGGAACAGATTAATTCCAGGGCCTGAATGTCATCTGATAGCTTGTAGACAAGGGTTCCTAAGGGCACAGACTCATTATTCTTTCCTTCCTTCTGCTTTGGTTTCTGCTATGGGCATGGGAGGAGGAATGACCCTTTCACCCATTTGAGTTTATTCAGTCCTCCATGCCTCACTTGTGGTCTTGAAGGATGTGAGATGAGGACAGAGGACAAGGTCTGAGGAAGAATGGAAGAAGATCTTTGTCCTTCTTAGGAAAGCAAACCAATTTTTTATACCAACTATGGTTTATGAGTGTGTGTCTATGTGAGATGGAAGGGCAGGGGGCAGTGTTACTGAAATTAGAAGTTCAGGAATTTTCTTACTCTTTTTCCCGAGCACAGGAGTTGTTGGCAATCTCCTTTTGCCCCAGTGGAAATTTACCCAGCATGACCACTCAGAGCCTCAAGACTGCTAGGCCCAGAGAGAGATCTTCTTGTGGGGTGAGGGCCAAGTGACAACTCTGTGCTTCATTCACCAAGACAAACTAGCCCCTTTTGTATTTTGCCAGAAGGATGGAATAATAATTAGCTGTCTACTCACTCCCTCTGGGAGCTCCACTGAGGCACTAGTGAAAATGACCTCAGCTTTCATGGCATAGGTGTCCAAATCTGGGATCCAGTTTGGGGGAAGGACAGACAGTGACTTGTTGGTTTCCGGAAAACTGAAAATATGTTAGAAACATAACTTCCTTCTGTGTCAAGTGGGAGAATTTGACAGTTCTGAAACGCTCATGTGCCTTGTCCTCTGCCTCCTCCACCTACATGTCTCCTTTCTTGGAGGACCCTCAGAAGAGCTCTGGGTTCCACTCTAGGATGTTCTCAAAAAAAAAAATTACTGGGAAGTGGATTTCAGACCCCCTTGGTATTTCCCAATGACCCTGGCATTAGAGTCCTACTTTGGATATGGTGGGGAGAAAATTTTAGAGTGTGACTGAAGGGTGCTTTTATTTTCAACAGAAAACAACTGTGGACTTCTCAGTGCCTTTCCAGGTGTGGCTGGTATGAAGACTCAGCCTAACACCTTTGCAAAGTGGCATTTGAGCGATTTATAATGAAGACACACCTAAGGTAGGAGTTTTTTCCTTGTCTTCCTTACTCAGTTCTTCCCATGTAAAAAAAAAAATTGGCATGTTTCCTAATGATATTAACTTAAGAAGGAGTGATTTCTAGCATGTTACACACATGGGTTATGGAAGTCAGGAATCTAGCCTCTACAGGGTACCCAGGAAGGCTGTTTACTGCAAGTGTTACTGTTTGATATTTTAAAAGGTAGCTGAATGGTTTGTGAGCTGAATGGGGCAGTGTGGTGGGAAAGAGTGGCCTCTCTAATATGTCTCTGGGGGAGGAAGATGGTGCTAAGAGAATCCACTGCGGGGAGACCGGACCATGAATCACACCAACACGAGTGGGCTTGTTGGCAGAGAAAGTACTCAGAGCACTCAATGGTGTTCAGTGGCTTTCCTGGGGGAGGAAGTAGTGTCTGCCCCTCTTTGCTGGGTCATGATGACTTCATTTTTTGGCTTTTCAGAGTTGGCTGTGAAAATAGCCCTCCACCTCCAAAGAATCAGTTAAATCAGACAAGGAGTACAGAGAGCAGTGTGAGTCATCTTCTTCCTTTTAGACTTCCTAGGGAGCGTGAGGGACAAATTTGTGAAGCCCCAACAGCAACACCACTTTGTAGATCCCTGGGCAGAACTGCCAGTGAAGCGAATACCCCCGAGGAAAGCGAAAGGGGAAACAGGACGAGGGAGCCCTTCTCACCCCACCAGGAAGCTGTCCGTCACTCACTGCTCCTTAGACCCAGCGTGAGCTGTGAAATGGTTGGCTGATGCTTGGCAAAATGCCCTTCTTGGTTAGGTGCCCCCCTTCCCTGGTGGTCACAAAGGACTGGACTTTACCAGGGAGTGAGGTTAAGACTCCAGCATGACTGAAGGCTCCTTAACTGGCCCCTACTGGGGATCTTGGGGCAGCTCCAGGCTGCCCTCACCATGTGACTGGCAACAGCAGTGACTCAGCTGGAAGGAAGAAGGAGCTGGTGTTGTCAGCTGTTGTTAGGAAAGAACAGAGGAGCCTGGGGGAAACTCTCCAGTCCTGAGAGGACGGGAGGCACGAGGTAGGTTGCCTAGTAACCGTGCCAGCACCTCTCCTCACCCATCTTTCAGGCTGCTGGCGCCTCTTGTCAGCTCCTATTTCTCATTTTTTCCCTTCAGAGCTGCCCTCTGCACAACTTTTAAGCAGATTTTACCTAGCTAGAAACACTCCTGGGGGTGTGGGATGTGGGTCGGGGGCAGCCAGGGTACATTTTCTTCTGGATCATGGAATGTCTCCCAGAGTTCTGGTCTGGATTGGTCTTCCTGAAGGGAGGGCAGTAATAGTTCAGAACTCACATGCTACACCCCCATTTGGGTTCAGATCCAGAGCCAACACCTATTAGATGTGTAATTTTGGGCAAGTTTCTTAATTCCTTAATGTTTTAGTTTCTCTTTCTATAAAACAGGGAGAATAATAGTGTCTACCTCAAGCGAGGCCATGTGAGGATTTAGTGTGGATAGTTAAATACATAGGAGGTAGATAGATAGATAGACAGACCGATAGACAAACTTAGAATAGTGCCTCATGAGTAGAAAGTCTGCATATTTGTCTGTTATTAATAGTTCTGGAGGGCAGCCAGACACAAAAACTTGCTCTCAGGTAGCTGGGGAAGGATCCCCAGAGCTCTGGTTTCTCAATGGTGTGTCTGGTGTTCGGAGATCTGGCTCCAGGCCTGGTTCTAACAGCAGCTTGCTGTGGGGTCTTGGGCAAGTAGCAACTTTCCTTGTCTGCCCTCAGTCTCCTCATTTGCAAGATCAGAGGACAGGACTGGAAGGACCTGAATTTACTCACATTCTTCCTTGCCTTACAACATTGGGTTGTAGATTGAATTATGAACAACCTCTGTTGCACAGTTATGGGGAAAATTAGAAAATGAGGCAGTGTGTGGAGCTTCTTGTTGAGCCCAGAATGATGGTTTGGGGGAGCCATGGGGACAGTCACTCACCGTAGCCTCAGGACTGTCTAGATCAGACTTGGTGAGGGGCCAGAGAACCCTTCTCATGGCTAGATCTTTTCATATTTGTTCCTGGTGGTTGCCCTAAGGATTACAGTATGCATACCTACCTTTTCACATTGTATTTAAATTTAATATTTGACCATTTCAAGTAGAATGTAGAAAACTCGCAACTATATATGTTCCTTTACCCTTCCTCCTTTATGTTATATATGTCACAAATGTTGCATCTGCAGACATTAAGAGCCTCCTACTCTCCAGCAATGGTAAAACTCTGGCTTTTAATAATCACATTTTGAAAACCTAAAAGGAAAAAAATAGTTTATTGTGTCCATTGAGATGTTTACCATTTCTGTTGCTCTTCCTTCTCCAAAGTTCTAATTGTCCCTCTGGGATCATTTCCTTCCATCCAGAAGAACTTCCTTTAACATTTATTGTAGAGCAGGTCTGTTGGTAATGAAAGCTTTTTGTCTTCCTTTATCTAAGAATGTCTTTATTTCATTCCTGAAAGATATTTTCCTGGGATGTAGAATTCTGAGTTGACAGTTCTTCTGGTCTGTATGTTTGCTGTCAGAAATCTGCAGTGACATTTTTATTCTCCTACTTGTAACAAATCATTTTTCTCTGCTTTCAAGATTTCCTTTGGTTTTTACAGTTTGAGTATGATGGTTTCATTTGGATTTGTCCTACTTGATGTTTCCTGAGCTTCTTGCATCTGTAAATTTATGTCTTTCACTGAATTTGGGAAGTTCATTGTCATTATTTCTTCAAAAACATTTTTTCCATACTAGTATCTTTTTCTTCTCCTTAGGGGCTCTGAGCCCCTAAGGATATTACAACTTTTTATGTTGTTCCACAGGTTTTGAGCCTCTGTTAGTTTTTCAGCCTATTTTCTGTCCTTTTTGTTTCATTTTTTAATTTTTAAAAAATTTTTGGAGAGCGAGTGTGCACATGCACACATGCGAACAGGTGAGGAAAGGGTAGAGGGGGAGAGAGAGAGAGAGAATTCTAAGTTCCACACCCAGCATGGAGCCCATATGTGGCCCAATCTCATGATCCTGAGATCATGACCTAAGCCAAAATAAAGATTGGATACTTAACCAGCTGAGCCACCCAGGTGGCTCATCTCTAGTGGTATGCTCACAAATGTAGTTACCATCTGTCCTGATGCATTGCTATTATAATGTCATTGCCTGCATTATCTATGCTGTGCCTTTTATTTCTATTGTTCATTTAATAATGGGAAGCCTGTATCTCTCTGTACCCATCATCCATTTTGCCCATCCCTCCACCCCCTCCCTTAGTAACCATCAGTTTGTTCTCTGTATTTATAGGTCTCATTCTGCTTTTGGTTTGTTTATTCATTGGGTTTGTTTTTAAAATTCCACATATAAGTTAAATCATATGCTATTTGTCTTTCTCAGTCCGGTTATTTCACTTAGGATAACACCCTCTAGGTCCATCCATGTTGCTGGACAAACCATAATCTCTTTTTAATGGCTGTATAATAGTCCACCATGTGTGTGTGTGTGTGTTGTGTGTCTATATATACATACACACCATCTTCTTTATCCATTTGTCTATTGACAAATGGATACTAGGAAAGTAGGTTGTTCCATATCTTGGCTATTATAAATAATGTTGCATTAAACATAAGGGTGCATATATATTTTCAAATTAGTGTTTTTCATTTCTTTGAGCTAATACCCACTAGTAGAATTATTGGGTCATATGATATTTCTTTTTTTTTTTTTTGAGGAATTTCCATATTGTTTTACACAGTGGCTGTGCCAATTTACACTCCCACCAGCAATGCACTAGTGTCCTTTTTTCTCCATACCCTCACTAACACTTATTATTTCTTAGTTTAAAAAAAATTTTTTTTATTTTAGCCATTCTTCTCACAGGTATATATAATCTCTCATTGTGGTTTTGATTTGCATTTCCCTGATGATGAGTGATGTTTAGGATCTTTTAATGTGTCTGTTGACCATCTGTATGTCTTCTTTGGAGAAATGTCTATTCATATTCTCTGCCCATTCTTTAATTGGATTATTTATTTAGTATTGAGTTGTGTGTGCTCTTTATGCATCTCTCCAACCACAAATGGTATGAAACTAAAAATTAGTCCCAAGAAAAAAAGTGGAAAAAACTACAACACAAGATTAAACAACACAATATTAAACAACCAATGGGTCAATGAAACAAACAACAAACATATCAGAAAATACATGGAGATAAATGAAAATGGAAATGCA
This sequence comes from Mellivora capensis, assembly GCA_004024625.1. Lineage (NCBI taxonomy): Eukaryota > Metazoa > Chordata > Mammalia > Carnivora > Mustelidae > Mellivora > Mellivora capensis. The sequence goes on along the minus strand of PISX010006616.1, from coordinate 59,956 downwards.
ATGGTCCAAAATCTTTGGGATGCAGTGAAAGCAGTTCTAAGAGGAAAATATATAGCAATGCAGGCCTACTTCAAGAAACAAGAAAAAACTCAAAGAATCTAACTTTGCACCTAGAGGAACTAGTAAAAAAGAACAAAGCACAAGGTGAATAGAAAGAGGAATAATATAGATCACAGCAGAAGTAAATGACGTAAAGTCTACAATAACAGTAGGAAAATCAATGAAATCATGAGCTGGTTATTTGAAAAGATAAACAAAACTTAGTTGGAAAAAGAGGAAGGACCCAAATAAATAAAATCAGAAATGAAAGAGGAGCAGTAGTGAATGACAACACAGAAATACAAGGGATTATAAGAGAATACTATGAAATTTTATATGCTACCAAAATGGACAACCTAGAAGAAATGAATAAATTCCTAGAAACATAAAATCTTCCAAAACTGAATCAGGAAAAAAAAGAAAATCTGAACAGACCAATTACTAGTAATGAAATTGAATCAGTAATTTAAAAAAAATACCAAAAAGTAAAAGTTCAGGACCTCATGGTAGGATTCACAGGTAAATTCTACCAAACAATTAAAAAAAAAAGCTAACACCAGGGTGCCTGGGTGGCTCAGTGGGTTGAAGCTTCTGCCTTTGGCTCAGGTCGTGATCCCAGGGTCCTGGGATCGAACCCTGCATCGGGCTCTCTGCTCAGCGGGGGGCCTGCTTCCTCCTCTCTCTCTGCCTGCTTGTGATCTCTGTCAAGTAAATAAATAAAATCTTAAAAAAAAAAAAAAAGCTAATACCTATTCTATTCAAACTATTTGAAAAAACCGAAGAGGAAGGAAATCTGCCAAATACATTCTATAAGGCCAGCATTACCCTGATCCCAAAATCAGAGAGACACCATGAAAAAAAATAAATAAATAAAAAGAAAACTACGGGCCAATATCCCTGAGGAATATGGGTGTAGAAATTCTGAACAAAATATTAGCAAATTGTATGTAGCATTACATTAAAAAGATCATTCACCAAGGCGAAGGAGTATTTATTTCAGGGATGAAAGGATATTTCATTGTTCACAAATCAATCAACATGAAATAACATATCAACAAAACAAAGGACAAAAATCATATGATAATGTAAATATGCACAAAAAGATGACAAAATTCAATACCCATTCATAATAAAAACTCTCACAAAGTAGGTTTAGAGGGACATACCTCAACATAATAAAACCCATACGTTATATCATACTCATTGGTGGAAAACAGAGTTTTTCCTTTAAGATCAGGAATAAGACAAAGATGTCCACTCTCACCACTTTTATTTGACATAGTACTGGCAGTCCTAGCCACAACAATCAGACAAGAAAAAGAAATGAGGTATCCATATTGGTAGAAAATAAATTAAATTCTCACTATTTGCAAATGACATAAGACTATACCTAGTAAATCCTAAAGACTCCACCAAAAAACTAGTAGAACTAGTAACAAATGTTTTCAATAAAGTTGTAGCATACAAAATTAATACCCAGAGATTGGTAGCATTTCTGTCTGTTCTTTAGATCAGAGAATTTCTGTTTATGTATCCTCAAGTTAAGGAATGCTTGTTTGGGTTCTTTTTATTTTTTTGAAGATAGACTCCAATTATTTGAGTCTCTCTAGTGAACTTTTTATTTTGGATAATGAATTTCTCATCTAAAATTCCATTTAGTTATTTTGTTATGGCTTCTGTTTGTTGTGAGTTTTTCATTCCTTTCAAGAGCATTCACTTCTGCCTCATGTAGAATGATTATAATAGATGCTTTAAGGTATTTGTTTGCTCATTCCAATGTCTAGGTCATCTTAAAGTTGGCATCTGTTGGTTGTCTCCTCCTTTGAGAATTGGTTGGATTTTTTCCTGGTTGTTGATATGTTGGATAATTTTGGATGATATCCGAGACAGCTTGTACATTAAGTAGTCAGACTCTGGGTCATGTTAAAATCCTCCAAAGAACATGGAGCATTTTGTTTTAGTGAGCAATCATGCCAGTTAGGTTTAGATGGCAAGTTCTGAGAATGGTGGTTGCATTGCCCATACAGTTTTCAAAGGCTTTGCTGTACTTCTTGGGATGTGTTGCAATGTGCACACTTGGCTCTGAGCTCAGGATTTGTGTTGGCTTACCCATAGAAATGTATATCCTTCCTGACCTAGCTTCCATTTATGCTAGCATCTTATATAACCATGGTACATTAATCAGAACTAAGAAATTGACATTGATAAAATATTATTAACTAAACTGTAGACTCTATTCTAATTTCCCAGTTTTTCTGTTTATGTCTTTTCTCTGTTTCAGGATCCAGTCCAGGGTGCCACATTATGTCTTCTTAATCTCCCCCAAAACTCAACAACTCCTTAGTCTTTCTTTGGCTTTCATGACTGATCCTTTTGAAGAGTGGTGGTCAGATATTTTATAAAATGGCCCTCTATTTAGGTTTTTCTGGTGTGCTTTCATTAATAGGCTGCGGTAATGGATTTCTGGAAAAATATCACAGAGGGGGAAGAACTCTTGTCATCCCCTGATGCCTGTGAGCACATGATATCAACATGATTTATCACTGGCGATGTTAACCTTGATCATTTTGTTAACCGTGATACTTCCCAGGTTTTCCCCCAGCAACGTTACTGTTTTTCTCCTTTCACACATAATTCGTCAGAACCAAGTCTGTACCTCTAGCCTCTACCCAAGGGGGTAGAGCACCACTGCCTGGAGGGCTGGGTATCAAAGATTTTGTGATCATGTGTTAAAACCATCATAACAATTAGGATATGTGTAGATAAACATTTTGAAGGTATATTTCCCTTAAAAGTTTGCCCCATTAATTTTAGTATTTCTCAATGGATCCTGCTTAGAAACCAAGATGTGGGTGTCAGTATGCTTGCGGCTACTGGGCTGTCAGTTTCTCTCCCGGCAGACAGAGCGAGGAAACGCACAGACGTATACTCATCAATGGAACCTCACAGCCTTTGGTTCAGATTGCTCCTAAAAGCAGTCTCCTGTGAGGTGCCGTCATCTCCCTTGCTTTATGGCTGTTCGTACATAGCTTATATCCTCTACCGCCTCACAAGCTTTTACAGAACGCAATCCATGCCTGAGGAATTTGTATAACCACTCTGGTGCCTAGCACATACTAGGAACCTGGTCCATGTTCATTGGTTGTATAAGTGAGTTGTTGCGATCACAGGCTTCATCTCTCTCTCTCTCTCTCTCTCTCTCTCGCAATGGCAAGAGCCACACGTGTTGATCGGAGGATTAGTATTCAAAGTTATTAAAATCACGTTTTGCCGTTCCACTCATGTGGAACACCTCGGTCCTTTGCGATGCCGGGAGCAGGAAAGGTTCCTACGTGGTTATTGAAACAGCTGCCGTTCCGAGAGCTCCGATCGGTTGCCTGGCAGGGGACAAGCTGTGCTCGGGTTTGGAGAGCCCATATTTAGCTCTCCCACAGATGCCCGAGGCTGCAACTTTATCTGCCCTGCCCCCCGCGGGCCTGGGCCCACCACCTCAGTCCCACTTCACCAGTGGCTCTCAAACACATGAGAACAAATGTTTTGTGCATTCACCCGCCTGCTCCTTCAGGGTTCCGTGAACCCAGGGACCGTGGTCGTCGTTGCTCAACCCCAGGAGCTTGTCTACCTGTCAGCTTGGTTTCTTATTTGCGAGCCTAACTGTTGTTAGCTTCTGGTTCTCTCTAAGGCCCCCTGGGTAGGCATCTAGAGTTTCTCTGTTTCTGGCTGTTTCATATTCCTCTCCTGCACCCTGTCCACTCTTCCTACCGGCTCTCTACCTTGCTCTCGGGTTAGGAGGGCAGGCTGCCGATAAGCAGACGCACAGCGAACACCTGGGGAAGGCTGCAGGTGTGTGGGTGGGTGTGCGCCGGGGGAGGGGTGGTGGTGGTGGACTTGGCTTGCTGGGGAAGGCTGCTGCTGGGGCTTCCAGGGCCCAGACAGTGGCTTTCCCTTCTTGCTGGACTGTCTTCTCCCCACCAAGAGGCCAAGTGCTTGAGGTTTCCCAGTGCCTGGACTGGGCACCAGAGCCTGAAGCCCAGAGTCAGCTTTTGTCTGATCTGCCTGAACCTGGCTCAGTGGCTGGCAGGGAGCCAGGCGGGCCCAGTGGCTCCTTGGGGCTGGGGGGGGGGGGGGGCTCAGATTCACATGGGCTGTTGTGAACTGCGATGCGGTATTTACTTTGGCTGTTTGCTAGAGGGATGCCTGTGAGAAGTCAAAGCCGATTTTCCAGGGAGGCAGCTGGGGGAACAGAACAAGAATGGGCCTAGGGAGAGCGAGGTCAGACTGGACTAGGAGATGGGAGGAGGCATGAGCTTCTTCCCAGGACCTCGGGGCCAGCAGGAGCTGAGAGTTCTGCCCAGAGCAGCAGCAGTGGCCCCGCACCTTTGTTCTCACGTCTGTGCACACACTGTCTCACTTCTCGCTCTCAGAGGACTGCAGGACAGACTGACAGCAGCGCCCTCTTCATACCCTGAAAGTCACCACTGGAAACTGGAGGTGCCCCTTGGACGATTACCTGCTCCTCTAAGGTGCAGAGCTGATTGGTCCCTGGACCTTGTGGCACAGCTGGCGGTCTCCGTGCCCACCCCAGGGGTGTTTCCTGGGCGGTCTGTTAGGAGCTCCGCACTGACCCGCATACCCGCTGCCTCTGGGTCCCTCGGCCCCGCCCATCTGTTTTGTGGAGCTGAAGGGAGGCCAGCAGACCGAGAAAGTCTGCCCTGGGGGCAGGGGTGGTGCTGTGTTTCTGAGGACTTAACTCATTTTAATAGCTCCAGACTGGCTTCCTTCTCCCCTCTGTTAGGAGGTCATTCTGTAGTATTAATTTCCTTTGTATTTTTTTTCCCTGCGTCTGGTTCACAGGTCCTTGTCCTGAGAACACAAACAGGGAGCATCCTACCTCCACTGGAATTTAGCAAACTCCGTCATGCTGGCAGGAGAGGATTTCCAAAGGCGAATTAATTTTAGAAGTTTCCAAGAAATAGGGGAATGTAGGAACCATCGGGAAATTGTCTGATGGCCCTGGCAACAGCCAACGTGATCCTGGATTCAGGAGAAAAAAAAAAAAAGCAATACCTCAGAAAGCATCTTGTAGTGAAACTTCTAGAAGAGACACATGTATTCCAGCAAATGCTAAACCTTAAAAACACCACAGATGGTATTTTTAAGTGGACAGATAGACACATATCTCTAGTTTTCTTGAATAGTAGCCATGGAACCTAATTTATTTTTTCTTTTTTGGGAAGCTACATATCACAGGATGCTAATACCATGGTGTGGTCATTGTATTTTGAGACGTGTGGTGCTGCTCACCCCTAACCCTAAATGGTCCTGGACTAGGACCCCAAGAACTCTGGAGTTCTTGTCTTTTTTTTCCCTCCCCGCTACTCTTTCCCTTCTGTCTTATTTACTGTTAGGCTGTATGTCATAAAAATGATTAGTTAATAATCCTCAGGATGCACACATATACATTAGAATTAATAAGCAAGTTCAGCGAAGTCAGAGGAGATAAGTTGTATTTCTATATATGAACAATGAACAGTAGAAAAATAAAACAATTCCATTCACATTATCTTTAAAAATATTAGGAATAAATTTGGGGCACCTGGGTGGCTCAATCAGTTAAGCATCTGCCTTTGGCTCAGGTCATGATCCTGGGGTCCTGGGATTGAGCGCTGCATTGGGTTCCCTGCTCAGTGGAAAGCCTCCTTCTCCCTCTCCCTCTGTCTGCTGCTCCTCCTGCTTGTGCTCTCTCTGTCAAGTAAATAAATAAGATGTTAAAAAAAAAGATTAGGAATAAATTTAACAAAAGAAGTGGGAGAGTGTATGCTGAAAACTACAAAATGCTTTTGCGGGAAATTCGAGGTCTAAATAAATGGAAACATTTCATGTTTGTGGATTGGAAGACTCAATATTGTTAAGGTGGCAGTTTTCTCCAACTTTGATAATTCCTACAAAAATTCCAGCCCCCTTTTTTTAAATATAGAAAGTAGCAGTCTATTTATATGGAAAACCAAAACTTAGAATAACCAATTTTGTGAAGAAAAAAAAAAGTTGGAGAATTTTTCACTTCCCAGTGAAAAGGTACTATAAAGCTACTATTATTTAAGATCATGTAATACTGGCTTATGGATAGCCATATAACTCAATTAGAACCAAACTGGGAGTCCATTAATAAACCCTTATCCTTAAAGTCAGTTGGTTTTGATAAAGGCATAAGGCAATTCAGTGGGGGGAAAGAAGATACATGAATTGTCACTAAGGACGTCAGTAGTCACGAGGGAAATGCTAATTCAAAGCACCACAAGATGCCACTTCACCCCATTAGAATGGCTATAATCAGAAGACCCCGCTGATACCAAATGCTGGCTAAGATGGGGTGGGGGGACACCGGAGACTTGCTCCATTGCTGTGCACCTGCAGCATGGTCCAGCCATTTGGAAACCAGTGTGACACTTTGTTGAAAAGTTAAACATAAGTTTACCATACAGCGTAGCAATCCTATTACCAGTCTCTCCCCAGGAGAAATGGAAACGTATGTCCACACAAAGAGTTGCACACAAATGTTCATAGCAGCACTGTGTGGTCTGCGCTGGAAATAATCACTATGTCCATCAGCTGGTGAGGAGATAAAATGTGCTGTATCCGTAGAGTGGAATTTCATTCCGTTATAACAAGGAGGGAAGTACTGATGCGGGCTACCATGTGGTTGAACCTCGGAGTCTTTATGCTACACGGAAAAGGCAGACACAAGTGTGCATTGTATGACTGCATGTTTACATAACGTCTAGTCAAGGCAGGTGTGGGGATAGAAAGAAGACACGTGCTTGGCTGGGGATGGAAAGAGATGAACCGTCCATGAGCATGAGGGATTCTGTGGAGATTATGAAACTGTTCTAAAACTGGATGACGGTGACGGCGCATCTCTGTAGACTTACGTAAAGTATTTGAATTTCAGTCATCTATTAAATTGTCAGCTTGTCTATCAGGAAGAGTGTCTGGGAGGACATGGTCCTATTTTATTCATCTTCTTATCTTCTCTTCTGGAGCATAGTAGATCTCATTGGAGAGTCTCATTAGAAGGAAGGCATGAATGAACAATGAAACCATTAGTTGGGTTGCTGGAGGTAATGCTCTCTTTCTTTCTTGGCTCCTGGAGTGTTAGGGATGGCTGGTGTTCCCTGGGCCTCTGCCAGCTCTCCTGACCTCTGTCCTCTGAACTGCTAGAGAGCTGGTGATTATCCCACAAAGTCAGTACTTACTTGATTGATGTGTGCTGGTCAGGAGGGCAGAATTCTTGTCCTGCCGTCCCCTGGTCCCTCAGAAAGCCCAGTAAGATCATCTCATAGGACCTTGTGCTCTGCAGGGTGCCTCTGCTCATGACCCTGAAGGTGTTAAGTCATGGGGAAGGCAAAGCCAGAGAGAGAGGCCTTCAGCCGGTGCTCCCCACAGAGGCCAATGGCTGAGAGGTACACCAGCCAGGTGTAAGCCAGGGGTCTGCAAAGCTGGGTCTTTGGAGCAAAAAGCCAGAAGTTTCAGTCTCCGCAAACCAAACTGGTTCACTTCTTGTACTCTCTATTTATTTTCCCCCTCCGTTACTCATTGCCTCCATTTGGTAAGGACCACACATTTCCAAAATGTGGCAAATGTTCTCAAGCTACAGAAATAAGATGTTGCCCTTTTCATAAACAGGGAGGAGAAAAGACAAAATGGATTATATTAAGATCGATGTGTTTAAAAACCTTTATCCTTTTTATTTCATGCCATAGAAACCACCTAGGCTAACTCTGTGCATTTTACAGATAAGGGAATGGGAACCAGAAAGGGAAACAAAACAAAACAAAACAAAAAACCCAAGCCCTCATCCGGATTGGCATGGTTTGAAAGTGGCACAGGCAAGAAGATTCCAGGTCAGTTCAGACACCACGGAGGTCAGCCAGCTCCCCCGACCACAGCCAGCACCGTGTGGGAAGGGCGGGCAGGAAGGCGAAGGGGAATAACTTGACTTCTACATTTGGGTAAAAATAATTCCTCAGTTTGCAGACACCTAGGAGACCTCGGGCTTGAGGGTAAAAATAAAACTTGCTTTCTGACAGTGCAAATCTTGTCAGCCTCCTGGAGTCTCTCCTTGCCTTGGGAGCTGGGCTTGGTGGTTCAAGAGGAAACAGACTGCTGAGTGGGGTCTCTCGGCCGGCGGAGATCGCTGGTCTTGTCTAGCCCCACGGCTCTGGAATCTGCTGCCAGGCTGGATGGAGCTTCTCCAGCCTCTGCCATCCCAGGAGGGGAGTTCTGTCCAAGGGGGATGTGGATCAGGATAGAAGGCATCAGAAGTTGTGTCTGAATAAAGGGTTGCTATTGCTCTTCATTCCTTTGTCTTTGAGGCCATGCATTTCCCCCCTCACGTCAGCCCTCTCCTTCAAGGTGGGGTAGCTCCATCCTTCAGAATTGTGTTGAAACCCTCAAGCTGTTGTCTCGCTTGGTGACAGGGACAGACCGCAGGAGGCTTTGCAACAATGCGGTCTGCTGATGAGCTGTGAGTTTGCAGCAACTGACCCTGCAGTCGGGTTCTGAGGGTAGGGAATGTTCTGACCCAGTTCTTGTTTCACCAAGGGCAGAAATCAAGAGCCATGGTGACATCTCCTCTCCATCATCTTTTACTTCATTTGGACACACACAGACACAGTGTCCCCTCATTTTTCATTTAAAAAAACGCGTGTCTGGGTGGTTGTAGCAGAGGAGCGAGCTCTCGTGACTTCTAAACAAAAGGACTGTGAACGAGGGATTTTCAGAGTCTCTATTTTCTGTGTCGCAGTAGATACGCAGTTCAGCTCTTGGAAGGGCTTCGGAGAGCCCTTGGCAGCCTGTGCTGCTTCTGTTGGCTTTCCAGAAGGGGGAAAGAATCCCCCACTCTGGCGTCACGGGTCCTTGAGGCCACAGTCCCTCCTGTGCGGGACTGGAGAGCCACCCTGTGCCCAGCTGAGGGTGACCAGCGGAGGAAGGGCAAGTTGAGGAATGCGGCTGGCTGTATGTCCTCTCAGCGGTAACCCTGGGAAAGCTAGCAGGCAGCATTTAGTTTTTCTTTCCTCATTCCCTTTCGTTGATGCCTGTGTGTCCTTCCCCGAATTTGCACCCTCACGGTGACACATCTGCCCCACTTCTCCAGTTCCATGGTGCCATCCCTTTACACCTCATTATTACCAACAGTGTCCTTGCTGGCCTTCCTGCAAGGCTGACTTCTCTGCTCTCTAGTGAATTTTCTAGAACAGGACTTCTATTCTAACATGTCACATGGCCTGGCCCAAGCACTTGTCTGGTCTCCCATGGCCATCGTCGGGCCCACACTCTTCTGCATGGCTCTCAGGTCCGCTTCCGAGGTCTGGCTCCAGCCCCAGCAATCTGGGCATTTTTCCTTGCTCCCCAGGCCATGCCATGCTTCCCCTGGGCAGGGCTGCCTTTCCCTTTTGGGACTGGGGCCACGCTCGCCTTTCCTTGTGCAGTTGCTCCCCCTCAGATGTCCTCTCTTCTTCACACTTAACTACCTTACTCTGGTCTTAAGGCCCAGATGCTACTCTTGATGGCAACTTTGCCACATAGTCTGGCCCACATAGTGATGGTGGTACTGGTGGTTGTGCGGAAGATGGTGGTTCTCATAGGAACAGTGGCAGATGGTTAAGCATCTACTGCATCAGCCAGTATGGTAAGTGGGTAAGACGGCTTCTAGCAGTCCGTCTGGGTATCAGTTGTGGTTCTGTCACCTGTTAGCTGCTGACATGGGGGGAAGTCATTCACACCTTAGTGACTCAGTTTCCTGCATATATAATGGGAATAATAATAGGAACTACCTCTTAGAATTAATCTATGTAACAGTACCTGGTATATAATAAATATTGTAGGAATGTTATCACTATATAGTAATTTATGTATATTATCTGTAATCTCTAAGACAGCCCATAAAGGAGAATGTCCTTCTCCCCATTTTATATATAAGGAAAGCAGGGCTCAGGAAGATTAAGTAACTGTCCAGTGTCACTCAGCTAATATGCAGTGGGAATGGAATTTTGACTCTGGTCTCACTGTCCCTACTGACCAATACCTACCCGTAATTTCTACGGTACTTAAGGCTGCTGCCATGAAGCTTAATGTTCGAACATCTTCAGATTGTTCTCTGCACGTGTGCTTGTTTGTGTGCTCAGATTGTAAGCCACTTGAGGGCAAGATGGTTTTCTACACATGGGGTAGTTGTACAGTGATTGGGTGGAAAGGGATCAAGGACACAGTACACCCTCTGTGACCAAAGGACATGAGTGATGAATGGTGGGCAGACAGCTGCGCATAGCTACAGACCTAGTGGGATTCTCTCTCTCTGGAAGGGCTGGGTCCTCTGCCTTCCAGTCCCTGTGGAGCTGTCCAGCAATCAGTGAGTGCACCCGGCCAGGGTCAGAATCTGTCAGGTCCTCTGAATCATCCTTGCTGTCAGGGGCATGGAGTTGCTTGGGGCAGGCTCCTCTCCAGGCAACCCATTCCCTACAGCTCTTTCCTTCTGGGTCGGCTATCTACTCCTTATCCTCAGGCCTCTGGGTCTCCCGATACCAGGCTTGGGTACCGCACTGCCTCCAAAGGCTCCTTACTCTGGCCACACCTTTGTAAATCATTCCTTTGTGAAACCCTCCTCAAGTCCACCTAATTTGAGTGTGCCCTTTATTTCCTGATGGAACCTGAGTCCCACAGGCCTCACAAGCTTCCTCCCTCCCTCAAAACTTCCATTTACATTCCTGGGCCAAGGCCCGGTCACAGGGTCACCTCCAGCTGTGGAGGGAGGCTGGGGAAGCAGGGACTTAACTCTTGCAACCTCTATGAGGGAAGATGGCAAAGAGGAAGGGGGTCGGGAACCAAAACACCTGCCACAAAAAATAAAGATGTGGGAAGAATTTTAAAAACAAAAAACAAAGACATCCAGGCCCAAGAGAGACTTCCGGGGGCCAGCTGCCTGTTGGCTCAGCACTGCCCTCTTACAATTAGGAGGCCGAGCAAATCTGGTCAGAGGGCAGGGTCAAAGCTTCAAGTTCACCGGATCGGAACCCATGCGCATGACTGGGGCCCGTTTGTGACAGTCCTGCTATCTGGCAGTCCAGACCAAACTTGAAACAAATGGGGACAGGAAGCTCACTGCCCCGGAGCTCAAGTCATTAAAGAATGCTTCCTCACGTGGAGCTCAAATATTACCCCTTGCTCTGCTCTGCCCTACGGGGGGCACAGATGGGTCCCTTGGTCCCTTGTCCTGCACCACTCCCACAGGGGAAGGCCTTCTCTTTTCCAGGTTTTGCCTCCTCAGTTCCTGTGGTTTCCTCTTATTCCTGCAATGCAGACCTTTTTGCAAATGAGCCTCAGGGTGGTTTTCCTCTCCATTTTAAAGACAAATTTAAATAATTTCCTCCCATGTATGCCAGATTCAGAAACCAGAATTCCCTTGTTATTGCTGGCTCTGTTGCTATCCCTGCCATCAGCTGCTTCTGGACTAAAGAGATTCACATAGAATGTGAAGCAGAAAAGGCATTTTTTCGGTGTGAAGCCCTCCACACCTGCCTTTCCAGCTGCCTGCCTGTATGCCCTGGGTGGTAACTGAGTGACCTTCTGATCTAATTCACAGACTGCCCTTACACTCTCTTACAAAGGCTACTTGACGGGAAGTGCCCAATTAATAGCCTGCATGCTAGAAGGGTGTTAATTAGCAAGACGAGTATGGTAGCATGTCCTCCAATCTGTTGGCTCGAATACATTAATCATACCTCACAGTGACAAATTAGATGTAAACTCCTCATGAATATCTCCTGATCTGCTACAGGTCAAGGGATTCATGTTAAGATGGTGACTGACATTGTCATTAGAGGCGTCAATGATTCTGAGTGGGTCCTACACACAGGGTGGATCGATGGAAGGAGTGTTACCTTGGGGACGACGTCTGTAGGAAGAGACGAGTGAGTAGTGAAAGAGGAAGTTGAATTAGAGCCTAAATTAAGGATCAGACCAAAGGGGTGTGGTAGACATGTTGGCACCTGGGTAGAGAAGTAGCCAGGGGACTGGAGAGCGGGACAGTAGTGGCACAGAGCTGGGGGGCTGCCCAGCTCCGGAAGCCAGTCCTTGGACTCTGGATCCGAAGATGTGCTTCTCTTCACGCTGAGCATGCAGCATTTTACCTGAGCAGGGTGCTTCACGAAGGAACACAAACTCAGGTAATGTCGGCATTTGGATATGATCTTGAGGAACTCAAGTCCAACTGCTTTGACTTGTAGACAAGGCAACAGAAGCCAAAAAAGGCTAAGTGACGTGTGCAAGGCACACAGCTAGCAAGTGAGGGAGCCAGACTTGAGGGCAGGTTTTCCAGTTCTGCATCTGGTGTTCTCTCCATTGCATAAAGCTGCTCCACTGTTAGTTTGCTGTATACTGTACTCAGGAAATGTGTAGCTCATTCATTCATTCGTTCGCTAAACACAGACCATGTGTCAGACGTTGTGCTCGGAACTCTCCTTCCCCCACCCTAGGTTGCCCACAGTGTTACAGGAAAGGTGGATTGAACAAATAGTTGCAAGTAGATGCAGTGAGCCACGGGACAGTTGTGGGTGTGCTGTGAGCAGAGGGGAGAGACCTGGGGTGAGGGATGGCTTCATAAAGAAGGGCCAATAAAAACATGTGATTTTCATAATTAGCAAGCTTGCATCCAATTCCATCTATGCCAAACACTGGAAGGAGCCCGACATCCAAAGTACAGGAAGCTGTGGGGGTGTCTAGCGTGCTGATGGAGACCATGACGGATGGACTTTGGTTCCGACACACCTGTCTTTGAACTTTGTCTCCACCATGTCCTCTGAAGGTGACCTTGGCAGTAATATTTCCTTATGGGTAAGGGATGAGCTCTTACCGATGAGCACATTGAGTTGTTGGGAGGATGACACGAGGGAATGTGGGAGATGAATTTAGCACGGGGCCTGGCACACAGTAAACAGTCATTACAGGCTTTGCGTGATGCCTGGCCCACGCGAATTCCAGGTTATGTGATTCCAGCCGACGATGTGGCTGGCGGTGTAAATGATTCCTTTGCCCCACATGGCAGCCAGCCCTCCATCTGAAGCGGTCAGAGGCCCTTCTCTGAATTCACAGAATCCGAGAGCATTAGCCCACAGTCTCCTTGAGAAGAGCCTGCTGTTTGGAGAACAGCTGCTTCAAAAAAAAAAAAAAAAAAAAGTCCAATGTGCTTTCTCTCTCACTCCGGGTCTGCAGTGTTAATTAGGAAGACTGCATGCGTGAATGCTTGGCTCTTTTTTTCTAATCTCTCAAAAAAGCTCTTTTGATCAGCACCGTGAGTAGATGTGCAAGGTCTCAAGTCTTGCAAACGCTATGTTAAGAATATGCAGGAGAGGCCGCCTCCTTTGACACCTGCCTCTGCACACATCGTCTTCTGTTCCTGGCTCCTAGATGGCCTGCATGACTGTTCCTTCCACTTAGAACAGCTTTCCTACTTCCTGCTCCCATCTGAGCCCTGGCCTAGAGAGTCTGTGCAAAATTGGAAAAGATAGGCCTCTCAGGCCCTCTCTGAGTCACCGACAAGCAGTGGCTGGACAGGACTGACGGCATCTGGCTCCATGGTGGCCTGGGCTCACGATGGGGGCCTGGCATTGCCCCCCCATTCCTGGGCACTGCCCCTGAGAATGACCATGTGGGTGGCCTTTCTTTGGGAGAGAGGAGGTGGGGAGATGGGACAGAGGCTGGGGCAGCTAAGTGGTGTAGAGGAATGTGGTGTAAGGTTCCAGACTCTGGTCTTTCCTCGTCCCCATCCCATTATACTGACCACCTTTTGTGACTATGGGACTCCGGCCAGTATGCATGTAGCTGCTCCCTAGCTTTCCCTTGTGCCACCCCAAGGCAAGATTGGACGTGTTCTTGTATCTCTTAAAAAGGAAACTCACCCCCCAAGGGGTTAGTGGAAATGTAGACTTAACTAATGGCTTATAAAGGGCCAGAGAGGGTCTACACTGCATAGCACCAGATTTTCACAGAGAGACAGGATGAAAGAAGGGGAAGGGAGGAAGGGAGGGAAGGAGAGAGGAAGAGAAACCTTCGATCCTTCTGCACAAAGCGTTCGTCCTCCCCTAAGTCCTGTCTCAAACACTTCTGGGATGACTTCCCTCTTTCTTCTGACTGGGGCATTTGGCTCAGGCCCTGTTGCTTCAGGTTGTGTCTTCTCTGTTACCACTAGCTCAACAACATTACCCTCTCCCCTCCCTGGGGCCACTCCAAAGCTGTGGGGACCACACATAACCGACATTTCTTGTCACCCACAAAATGAAACTTGTAAGAGTTTCAAATGGCACAGAAGTATGTGAAGTAGAAAGTGAATGACCCCACTTCACCTTTCCCCCAGGCCTCAGGCCCATACCTGTCTCCTCCGGGGTCCTCCCCCACCCTCTGAAATCCTGTCAGGGTGACCTGCGGTTGACTCAGGACTCTCTTCTTCTCGAGGCACACGGTATTTCTATTTCTGATGACCCAGGAGGTATTCATGGCTACATTCAGATCGATTTTTTGTTAGAAATTTTGGAGAGGCCCCTCGGCACACAGAGGAAAACCACCAGAAGGGACTCTAACCTGCCTTCCACATAAATATAGAGCGACAGTCTCACAAATGTAATGGAACTAATCATAGCAAATTAGCTTTTCTGGTACAAAACATTCTTTCAAAATGTGCTGGAGGCCTTGTGCTGTACAGACTCTCCCCACTATAGGGAAGCAAAAGGCACGGCTGGCCCAGTCTGTTTTCTCCGCGTCTGGCTCAGCGGCCTGTGCAGCTGGTCACGCACTGGGATCAGGTATTAACGAGACCAGCACATCCAGGGAAAACACGCGTGCCTTCCCACTCAGGACAGCACTGGCGGAGATGGCCCTCCGAGCCAGCCTTACGAATCTGTCTCCCTCCTGTCGGATTGGTGCCACGATCCGTGACCAGACCCTCTCAGAGCTGTGCAGGCAGTTTGGGCGTGGGTATGAGAGAAGTGGGGTCAAGTTTGTCATGGCGGAAATTTACCACGTTCCCACGCTGGGGTCTGTCAGTGATACACAGAGCATGAGCCTTCAGCCAGGGAAATAAAATGCTAGAAGTAGTCCGTGGAAATTTAGGCTGAAACAAAAGGGGGATTGACTGAAATTTTCAAGAGTTAGATTTTGTTTTCCTTTGGAGAAAACGACAGATTTAGTGTTTCATCGGTCACCTGACAGGAACGAAGCATATGACCCACTTATTTCAGGAATTTACTTCCAATATATATACACATTTATACTCTAATTCTATATATTTATATAACACATATAAAATACACATATATATGTATATGTGTATAAAATGTCAACAATACTTGGCATTAAAAATATCCACCCTCTTCCCAGCTATCTATAGGTGCTTAAGAGCATGTGTCATGGGACAATAAATAGAAAAGTTGGCAGACTGAGGATTAACCCCAAATGGCAGTCGCTTGGGGAAGAGGACAGAGGTATTGATTTCACCAAGTTTCAGCCAATTAGAGCTAAGCTGAGTATCTCCCACTGCCCTTTCCCCAGGTGGCCTTCTGCATTCCTCTTGTTCCAGCTGTGAGGGGTGCGTGTCCACGCTGATGAAAGGGAACTCGGAGGGCCTGACACCCAGGCTTGCTCCCGCCTACCTCTCCCTGGTGCAGACAAGCACTCCCATGAACCCAGTCACCTGAGCAAAGTGCCTCAGGCCAACCAGGGGGGGGTCTCTGGTGGAGACTTGTGATGGGGGTGAGGCAGGGCAGGGACTGGGGAAGCCTCCCTTTGTCTACACTGCTGGAAAACAGGGTAGCTCTCCCCACATGACTCCCCTGCTTTAAGGCTGCTTCTCCTTGTGGGGTTAATTACGCCAACCTGAATCTCAGGAAGGGTGAGTTAATTGCCAAACACAATTATCGGGAGCCCACGAGGTGCTTCACCACCGTAAAGCATCACATCTAATTATTGTTCATAATCATAGAAGTTCAGAAGTGCCAAGGGCTCCCATGGCAACCTTAACTCTTTTCTCTCTCTCTCTCTCTCTCTCTCTCTCTCTCACACACACACACACACACAGTAAGAGACTTTTTCATTATGGTATTAAATGCAGCTCATAAACCTGCCATCTTATTGGGCAAATATTTATTTTTAAAGCTGAGAATAAGTAGGCAGTTCTGGGGTAATGGTTTTTCTTCTAAATAAGCTAGTGTGATGACGTACACAAGGCACCCAGAATATCAGCCAGAGCACCTTGCTTCTGCTGCTGCGGCAAAATCTTTATCAAATAGTTGTCATTAGAAAGGACATGGAGGGTGACTCTGGTTTTATGGTATTTCAGTAAGAGTAGCCCAGAATGACTGAGAGTATCTTATAAATATAGCAGGGCACCTGAGTGGCTCAGTGGATTAAGCATCTGCCTTCGGCTCAGGTCAAGACCTCAGGGTCCTGGGATCAAGCCCCGCATTGGGCTCCTTGCTCAGTGGGAAGTCTGCTTCTCCCTCTGCCTCTGCCTCTCCCCGCCTGTCTCTCTCTCAAAAAAAAAAACACAAAAAACAAAACAAAAACAAACAAACAAAAAAAAAAAAACTACCCTTCCCTCCAAAACTCCAAATATTTGCTGGGCATTTTCATATGCCAAACTCTGTCCTGGGGTCTGCATTCTAAGAACACACAAGACAGACATGGTCCCTGGGCTGGTGACAATCTCTTAGAGTATAGTTGGTAGGCATCATGGTAGGGGAGGTGGGAGCACAGACCACTTTTGAAGAGAAAAAGAGGTCCCAAGCTACCTATGGGCTGAGAGGTCAAACTCTATGTAGAAAGGGAGACAAGCCATTCAAAGTCGGTGTTTTGCTTAAACGGAAGGCGTCAATTTTGGTGAAATCTCACGGAGTTCTTTAAACCATAGCGCTAGTCCCACGATACGCATCTATCCTATTTCTAAACACAAGACGGTTGAGTTAGGCTACCTCCAGCAAAAGCCTTGTGTTCTCTCTGTCATAGGTTCTCGGGCCTTGGACGGGGCGACACAGTGACAGCCATGGGTGCAATCACAGGACAGAGCTTGGGGCTGGACAAAGGTGAGGAAGTCTGTTCCACTCCACAGACCTCTCCAAGGAACAGAACAAACTGCAGAGCAGGAGAAAGATGGTTGATACTTAACGTCAGATTTCAATGTCCTATTTCTGAAGGGCCTCAAAGACGTACACAAAATGTTTGAAACACATAATAAGAATCCCTGATAAATCGTCCCGTTCCACCTCTCACCTCACACCACAGTTCTTTGTCCCTTGACTTTCCAGGGAACATCTGAAGTTTAAAAATGAAGCTGGAACGTGTACTGCCAGCAGGTGCTGGGACTCCTGTTGCACTGAGTCATTTTTCTCCCAACCCAGCAGGAGTCATCTTTTTTGTATGCTCTTGACACCTACCAAACCTCAAGGAGATTCCTCAACCAGGCTACCTCGATCATTTCATATATCTAAAGAGTGTTTTGTTGTTTATATGAAGTTTAAGTTGGCCAATAGCATTTTCTCCTCTTTACACAGAGAACTCTGTGAAAGCAGAAGGGAAGTCTCAGCGGCAGCTGCGAAGAGATGAGAGTGACTAACAGATCTAAAGGAAAATAGTGTTGAAAGAATCAAGATTTATACTTCACATAAATTAAGTTATTCATTAGCCGCTTGGTCTGAAGAACCGTGTTATCGCTCCGCATTTTAAGCATCTCTTAAATAAGATTAATTTTCAGAATGACAGGTAATGCCACTCACGAGGGGAAAATAACAATTTACTTCTCATCCTCGATTACTTATTAAAAAGCATTTCATTGCAGTTTAATCTGGTGAGTCAGAATCTTCACCCAGAGATCAGTTATCACCATCCTGGTGAGAAGCTCATGAACTGGGGGAAATTTGGAAGAAGCAAACACAACGGGGAGGACCAGATCTGCATGGGCATCTCCATTGTATAGGTCTGTGGATCCCCTCTCTGGGCTGTGTGAGGAGCCTGCATGGGGCACAAGGCAGCTTTTTTACAATATATTTCAGCAACAGAAGCATCCTTTGTGATCTTGACTTCAATTTAAATCATACTTATTTTCTGATTATAAAATAGATACATAGCATTTATTGAAAATATTTAGAAAAGCTTTTAAAAAGCATAAAGGAGAAAATAATAGCTTTTAAAGATGCACAGTAGAAACACACTGGTAGCATTTTCTTTTGTCTGATGAGTTTATACCTACAGTGTTTTGAAAGGGGGACAGTGCTTGCTGGGAAGTGCAACAGCCCTGTGGTAAAAGTAGGTTGGTGTGTCCAAGGTGGAGCAAGAGGGCTAGTCTGGCTGGAACAGAGTAAACTAGCAGCAAGAGGGAGATGTTAGAAGTGGTCAGAGAGATAAATGGGGGCTGGACCTTACAGGCTCTTGTAGGTTAGAGCAAGGATTTGGGGTTTTATTCTGAATACAATAGGAAGCCATTAAAGAGTATTCATCAAGGGAGTGATATAATATGAATAATCTTCTAGAAGGATCTATCTTCTTGGGAGAGAGGAGAGGAGGGTTGCACAAAGACAGAAATAGGAAGCCATGTCAGCAATTCAGGTGAGAGATGACACTGGCTCAGACAAAGATGCAAGTGGTAGAGGTGTTAAACAGACAGACAAAGATTGGATTCTGGATGCAATTTGAAAATGGAGCCTACAGCATTACTGAGAAATTGCATATAGAGTATAAGAAAGGATCCAGGATGGGTCCCTATATTTTTGTGTCGAGCGCGAGACCAGAGTTGCCATTTACTGAGAAGGGGCAGATGAAAGTCAGAACAACAGGAGCTTAGGTTTAGATACATCACTTTTGAGGCGTCACAAGACATTCAAGTGGAGGTGCTTAGTGGGCCGGTGGATTTATAACTCCAGAGTGCAGGGGCGATGTCTGAGCTACAGAATTAAATTTCGGAATTGTCAACATGGAGATGATATCTGAGACCGCTGGGCTGAATGAGATCACCCAGAGAGTGTATGTACATAGAGATGAGAAGAGATCTGGGCACTGAACCTCTAACATTGAGAGGATGACAAAGGAGCTCAAGAAGGAGCAGCTGGGCGGGGAGGAGAACCAAGAGGCTGGTGTTCTAGAGGTCAAATGAAGAAAGGCTTTCAAGAGGAAGGCAGTAATCAACTATTAAAAGGAAACTGCTGATAGGGTCAGTAAGATTTGCTGAGCCATGACCATTGGACTTGGCAATGCTGAACTCATCAGTGACCTTGGCAAGAGTAGCTGCCGTGGAATACTGGAAGTGCAGGGGGTTGACTGGGGCCTGGGAACGGAGAAAGTGGAGACAACAGGTATTGGCCAAACAGTAGCACAAAGTAAATATTAGACAACAATCTCAAGACATTCATTGTCAATGTGTGGAATTCTGAAAAGCCCAAGTATTCACCCAGGAACGAGGGACACACATCCTTCTATGGTCTTCTGTGAGGACCAGCTTGCTGGGTGTCTGCTACATTAGAAATGGCGATGATTTGCAGAACCAAGAGCTTCAGAGAAATGCATATGTCATTGGCACATCTCTAAAGATGAAATAGAAATGTCCAGCAGAGAACTCCTTCACCATCCATTAGTTGTCATCAGAGAAGCAAGGCAAAAATGGGATAATTTGATAAAAGCAGCTCACATTTTTCTGATGGTTTTCACTTTGCGAAAGTGCCTTCACACATGTCACCTGATCTTCACATCAGCAGGGGAGGGAGCCATTATTTCATAAGCGAGAAAACAGGGACTTGGTCAAGGTCATAGATGGTATGAAAGGAGGAGCTGGGACTCAACACAAGTTTTTTTTGACTACAGATCCCAGCTCTTTCCACTTTATCAACCTGCTTCTCTTTAAAGCAGACGTTGCTATTTTTTTTTTTTTGAAAGCTTGCCTGCAACAGTTAAATACTTATCACAGTTCAAGCCCTCCTTGACGGGCTTTCCCCCGAATATACCGCATAATCCTCAGAACAACCCCATCACACAGTCACTGTTACTACCCTCACTTTGTAGATGAGGAAATTGAAACAGAGAGGCTAAGCAACTTGCTAAAGGTCATACAGCTAGGAAGTTGTGAGTTCAGAGTAGAACCCAGGTTCTTAACTACATTTTGTCATTTTTATCTCCTTAGTACCTGGCCCTTCAAGCAGAGAACATATTAATGGACTTGACCATAGTCACATCTTGATTGATGCTGACCTTAGTCCAGAACTCTGATAATTTGATCAATTAAAGGGAGTTTTATTGAGCCCCTTCTGAGAGTGATACAAAGTGTTAGATAATTTGATGTCGGGCACAGAAAAAAGTTGAGATGTGGCTTCTTCTTTTGAGCGGGTTGCGTGGTCTGCCAGCGTGCCGTCAACTGCCTTTTTTGGCAATTCTGTACTGCAGGGCAGTAGGTCGAATTATTTGTTATTATTTCGCCCACTCTCCTCGACACCTTTCTCCAACCTATGGAACAAGTGTACTTCCCTCCCCGCGGTGGGCGTGGCCGTTACCGTACTGGCAGATACCGTAGGAGCAGAGGCTTGGGTTGTGCTGGCGGGGTGTGGCTTGCTCTCTGCTAGTCCCTCCGTCCACCATGAGAGGAACGTGTCCCAGAGCTTCTTTAGCCTGGGTCCCAGAATAGGAGACACAGGGGGCACACTGGACTCTGACCAGCAGCCTAGGGCCGTGCCTAGCTGACTCCAGTCGAATTCAGCTGAGCTCAACGTGACTGCAGCTCAGACCCCTGAGAGAGAAACGAGTATTTGCTGCTTCATTCAGGTTGTCGGAGTCGCCGCGCAGCATCATTACAGAATAGTTGATTAACCCACGTGGGAAATTTAGATTGAAAATCCACAGTGTAGTTTGAAAATTCGGTTGCCGTCTTATAGTAATAAATTGGAAGGCAATGTCTCTCTGTGAGTTAGGAACAGATCAGTTCACAGCAGTCCCAGTGAACAGACACGGTCTCTCCCCTGGGAACTCTCCTTTGGAACTAGTCTTTGAAGAAGAGAAAACCAACTGCTTATCCACCTCTCTTCTTGTTTCTTTTATATTAGACATGTTAACCACGAGGATCGTCACACCTGTGACACCATTTGGGAGAAAATGCATGACAGCCTTTGGTGAGGTGGCAGACTTAGACAGCCACCTGAAGTCCCATAGATGTGACCCAGCCTCTCTCAGTGACATCTGATTGGACTAGAGCCGCTGACTCATAGGCTGGCTTGAAAAAGTGATTAGCTCAACCAATCACATCCCTTTACAATCTGAATTAGGAGATACAGAAACTTAGAAGGTTGTGTAAGTAGAGATGCAGAGAGAAACTGGGTAGAAACGGAGGAGAGGCACCGACTCCTTACGGCATGACTTTAGACAGCTAGACAGCGATAGAGTAAAGATCCAAGAAGCCCTCCTGCCGGGAGCACCATGCTGTCTTGGGTCTGGAATTGCCCTCGAGCTCACTCCACTGTTTGTGAAGCTGGGCCCCCAGGCACTTCTTATTTGAAGTTCCTGAGGTGTTCTCTCCATGACTGCCCAGTAGGCCATCTCCAGCTCAGCCCCAAACTAATCTAGAAATACTCTGTTCTTTGCACACTTACCATCCAACCTAAGAAAGCCCTCGGTTCTTCCTCCCCCTCGCCTTCATGGCTCTGAGAGAGAAAAGACAGCAGCTCCTTCTTGTACTGTTTTGATGACCTTCTGTGATATTGAACATACTGTTGAAATGCAAAGAGAATCAATTGAAATAAAACACCGAGAGTGTCCCTTTCCAGGTGAAGGGCAGAGATGATTTGCGGGCCGTTGACTGGCATGCACAACTGCAGAAGCAAGCTCAAGATTTGGTGCTCATGGCAGACACCATACGGGAGGTGGGAGGATATGGTGGCCTGAAGGACGAAGATGCAGAGACATAGGGAGCAGAAAGGGGACCGAGACTCAGGGAAGTATTGTCTCGTGTGGTAAAATGAGTATGACCAACATTTTCTCATTTAGAGAGGATGTCTAATTTCTTCTGACAGTGATAAGAACAAATTTTCAAAATTTGTTTTTCAAATTTTCAAAACCCCATTTTCAAAAACCATTTCATCATTCTTAAAAGCAAAATGAGTCATTTGTTTTTCTATCTCTGAACGATAAAAGGAGATGTTTCAAGTGGTTCCATTATAAGTGCTTATTCTATACACCTGACATGAAGTCAGGGGGCCTTGTGGACTGCAGCCAGTGACGGAGGCCATAGTCAGGACTTGGAAGATGGGAGTCTGTGGTGCTCTCCCCCTGCTCCACCAGATGTGGGCAATAGATGGGAACCCTCCATTTGGCCTGGACATTTAAAACCCAGGGACTGATCACTCCATTGTTTTATCTAAGTAAGATGAGAATCCCTTTATAATAACAAAAAGTGGATCCCTTATCAAACATAAATAGATTGCTCAAATAAGGCAAAGAAGCATAATTTTCTTTTTTTTTTTTAAGATTTTATTTATTTGACAGTCAGAGATCACAAGCAGGCAGAGAGGCAGGCAGAGAGAGAGGAGGAAGCAGGTTCCCCACTGAGCAGAGAGCCCGATGTGGGGCTCCATCCCAGGACCCTGGGATCATGACCTGAGCCAAAGGCAGAGGCTTTAACCCACTGAGCCACCCAGGCGCCCCAGAAACATAATTTTCTAAATACAAAAAAGGGCTTGGATAGATTTCAAGGGTATTATGCTGAATGAAAAAAAGCCAGTCTTAAAAGATCGTGTACATTGTTTACTGCATCATTTCATTTGTATAATGTTCCTGAAATGACTAATTGACAGAAGGGGAACAGATTAGTGATTGCCAGAGGCTAGAGATGGTGGGGGGACAAGGGGGTACAAGGGGGTGAGTACAAGGGGGTAGCACAAAGGAGATCTTCGGGTTGATGAGGAGCTCTGTGTCTTGATTGCAGTGGCCGTTACACAGCCCAGAGCCTGTGATGAGATGGCATAGAACTATACACACATCAGCCATTGTCAAATTCCTGGTTTTACTGGACTACACCTATGTAAGGCATGACCACTGGGGGAAACTGAAGGACTTCTCTGTGCCGACTTTGCAACACCCTGTGAATCTATGTATCTATAATTATTTCAAAGTAAAAAGGGTTTTGTTTTTATTCTTATAAAACCAGCATACTGTGATTAAGAAAGTGAGAAGACAGACCATAGATGGGGAAAATTCTTTTGCAATACATTTATGTGACAGAGGGCTCACGTCCAAATTTGTAATGCGTTCCTGTAAGTCAATAAGGACAAAGAACTCAATAAAAATGGGCGAAAGGAGATAACTAAACATCCAATGACAATTTAGAAAAGTGTTCAACATCATTATTCATCAGGAAAAGATAAATTGAACCCACAATGAGATACCACTGCATGCACTCATTAGGATGGCAAAAATTTTAAGGATCAACAACGCTGAGCTTGATGAGGATATAGAACTATTAGAATTTGCATATATTGCAGATGGGAATGTAAATTGGATCAGCCGCTGTGGAAGACTCTGGAGACTCAAACTCCATGATGAAGATTAGCATGTTGGAAGTTAATTAGAGAGTGCTGTTGGGACCAGCACCTGAGAAAGGAAAGGAAAAGGAAGTGCAGGGAAAGGAGATTTGGGCAGAGGGCAAAGCTGGGCTCCAAGGCAACCTCAGGAAAGATGTTGTGAGGCGCTGTAAAGCTGGGATGGCCATTCAGAGTTGTTCTGGGCTGGGGCAAGGGGGCTTGACTGATCAGTCACTGGATGTGGGCTGGTCTGGGAAGGAGTTGTGACCTTGGGTGAGGCACCTTTCTCCAGCCCAGGCAGTCCCTGGGCGGGCCTGTAGTCACATTCCCAGAAGTGATGGAAATGCCTGTCAGTCCCGAAAGGGGGTCGGAGGGGCACGTCAGAGCGCCACCACAGTCCATCCCTTGTACTACTCAGACTTGCTTCCCCATCAAGTATCGAAAGTAGCTCCTCTAAACATTTTGATGGGCTTTTTGTGGATAAACTGTAGTCTCTACCATCTCAGCTGGGACTGTTACTCACTTTCCCCATCTACTATGATCCAGGCTGAATTTCCTTCACCCTCAGTTACCAACCCTTTTGGTCTCAGACACTTTCCTGATGGTAGGAACCAGACCCACATTCCTGAGACCTGAGTCCTGGGTTACAGCGCTCTTCTCAGGTCAGGGTCTTTTTACCACCAAAATTTGGCACTGAAGTGTCAAGAGGCACCCAAATGGGTCACCCGGATGTCAGTTATATTCCTCCCTCCCCTCCTCCTGATGATTTGGGTCAATTATTTTTGCCAGAATAATGGTTCCTTTTCTTGCCACTAAGTCTCTTGGCAGAAAGAGCACAAAATGCCCAGACGGCAGGGATATTTTGGTGGTACTCTTGCTATGTCTCCTAGTGGAAGGGTTCCCCTTCTGGGAACCAGAACCTCTAAACCCACAGAACCCAGACTTCCAGGGATGGGATGCACAAAATCTCTCAGTCATTGGAAGTCGTGTTATTGTGAACCTTTCCTCTTTCTGTAGCTTGGCTCTTGGACCAAAGTATTCAATCTAAGGGGGACACAGCACCATATAAAGGTTACTGATTTAGAGTGTATGTTATGTCCTGGATGATGGCACCCTATCCTGCAAGGTACCACCTCTAAATTGGCACGTTAGCTATTCCTTCAACAGGATAGTCCATTACTCATATCAGTCCTGATAGCCTAGCTGCTTCTGGGTTATATGGCATTTGATATAACTAATGAATCCCAAGGTCATGTGCCCAATCACAGAGATGTTTTCCTAGAAAGTGGTGGCTCACCCTATAAACTTCAGGTGGCAGAGTTGGCTTAAATTCTGTGGGCAGGAGAGACAAACCCATATCCAATTATCTCTCCACTGTTGTCAAATGAAAAGTCTCTAGGATGGCAGACATCTAAAGTAATCAACCTCCTGCCAAGTAATTGGTTGACCTACGTGAGGGATGGTGCTCTATCAGAGACTTCTCTTTGATCACTTGCTAGCAGGTTGGACATGCAACAGCAGCATGGGCAAGACCCACCTCTGTAAGTGGGAGTCATACTCTCAGTATCGTAGATAGTCTCCATCCCCACCATGATTATTCCATTCATACGTCCATTGGGCCAGCACTAGCGTGGCTGGCTGATGTGAAATGGATTTTTAATGGTGTGTCTCTGGGTTTCTAATGGTTTTTCCAGGGTGGGATATTAACATGAAACACTAAGATCTCTGCACTGCAAGCTCATTCCCGTATGTCCATCTACATCTTTCTACAGCAGCCTCGTCTCTGACCTCCTTATCTGTCTCCTTTCAAACTTTTGATCAGCTGCATAAGCCATTTGTTACTGTCCATGGATCTATGGACATTTTAGCCCCTGGCCACTTCTTTTGACACACAGTGGATGACCAGATTCAAAGCCAGAGCTTTGCTCATTGAGAGAATCCCTCCTCGCATCTTCAGGTTCCCCCTTGAGTATGAACTCTCCTCTGTTGTTGGCTTGTACTCACATTCGAACCAACCCATCTAGGAACTGAACTTAAGCTTTTTTCTATTCTGTCATCTGGTCACCAGAGGTCCCCCAGGAGGCCATAGGTTGGAGCTGAAGGAAAAGCACTGTTCAGCTGAAGCCACTCCCAAAGAGGGCTGACAGCTGGCAGCAGCCCCAGCAGCTAGGAGGGCCGTCTTAAAGGAGAATCTGAGGGAGCTATTATAGTGTCCACCGAAAGTGTCAAGTAAAGCTAGACATAGACCTACCCTATCACCCAACATTACACTCTTAGGGATACATGGAAAAAAATGAGTGCATTTTTCCAATAACAACAAAAAATGATATGAAAAATCCAAAGCAGCTTTTCTTATAATAGCCCCAAGCTGGAAACACCACATGTGTCCATCAATAGGAGAAGAGCTAAATAAATTAGGAGTAGAGTCATACAAGGAATATGGAGTCATAATATAAAAGAACAAATCAATGATATGTATAATAATGTGGATGAACCTTACAGATATTATGCTCAGTGAAAAAGCCAGAGCCAAGAATATATATTGTCTGATATCCTTTTTATCATTTGTCAAGGATAGGCAAAACTAACGGAATTTGAAGTAATAGTCTTTACTTCCAGTGGAGGTTGGTGGGTATTGCCTGGGAGTTTTCTCCACTGGTAGAAGTATTTTCTAGCTGGATCTGGATTTTGATGACATTGATGTGTATGTGTGTGTGTATATATGTAAAAACTCATGAATCTATACACATAAGATTCGTTTACACATTTCACTTTTTTGGGTATTTTATATCTCAGTTAAAAAAAACTCCAAATAAACAGCTTTTTCAAGGGAAAGAGAAAATGAAGGTGTACAATAAAAAAGACATGTAGTTCCTTAATATGTGACCCCTCTGCTTTGACCTTCTCAGTTCTTTTTTTTTCCTCAGTTCTTTTTAAGAGGCAAAGCCTCAAAGCATAAATACTAAGAAAATCCCACTTTGCTATTGATACATTACTTAAACTCACAGTGTCCTGAATTTACCTGATCTGCTTCTTCTCTGGGTCTTGGGGTTTCTGCCCACCTGTCCTTTCCATCTACAGCAGTGTCTTCTCTATGACTTTGCTGGAATAATTTCGATTTGTGGAGCAAACTGCATTCTACAAAATATAAACATGCTCCAGTTCCCTTTCCTGCACCTGTAAATCTTCTCCTGCAGCTGGTGTCCCTCGGTCTTTTATATTGGACGCATTTGATGTCACTGTCCCTCAGCTATTTTCATTTACCCTGTCATTTCCCTTTCCTCATCCCCCATGGCTTTCTGCGTGTGGATGATTTAGCAGGATTCAGTAATCAGATATTTAAAGGGACCAGCTTCTTTTGAAACAAGACAATTTTTTTTCTGTACCATATTAGCCCTGTTAACACTATGATATGAGTTATTATATGAGTTATATGCTATGGTATAGTCTTGTTCTCATGGTGAATATGCCAGACAATGATCTATCAGTGGTGGGGGTAGACAGGTGTGAGAGGAGCATTCTGATCAAATTACTTAACCTGTTTTTTCAGCTGTAAAACAGAAAAATAATGGGAGGTCATAGACTTGCTGTGGGAATTATGTCAACATGTATAAAGCATGAAAACAGTTCCTGATGATGGTGAGTATCTTCAGGAGAATTCTGATCAGAACCATGCTGCTCACTGGGCATGTGCAGAACACATCCATGGAAACCAACAACAGCCAGAAAATGTCTCCCATACAAATAAATGCTCCTCACTTGGGAAGGACAAGTCTCAAACAGGAAATGATCTCCTGCTGTTAACAGGCAACCAAGAGAGAATGATTTGTTACGTAGAGAGAATTTCTTTAAAGACTGAGCTGAATTAATTATTAAAGACGTATGCGATGAGTAGGCAGGATAATATCAAGGAGTTCTAAATTATTTACACTTTATTGCTCTTAGTCTGTGGGCGTTTTTGACATGGCTCATCTTCTGTGGGGGATTCTGCAGAGTGTTCTTGGCCCAGAATCTTTTCTGATAATGCAGCTCCCTAAGAAAGTCTTGAACTGTCTCATTCATTTAAAATAACCAGTTTCTTGAGTTCCTTGTCACAAAGATTCTGCTCTTAGCAATATCTTCAGGTCACAGATTGTAGCTTCTACTTTATGGTGCATGAGAAGGAAGAGATGTTTCCAAGGAACATGTCAGTTCTGAATGCATAATCAACTCCCTACCATTTCTGAAAATCTTGATGTGTTGGTAAAAATGATGTTAGGAAGGTCTCACCCTTCAGATGCGCCTTACCCCTCCTACTTGGGTCATCTCCTGGAGCTTTGGAGCTCCAAATGGTCTACATATGCCCATGTGCTCTTGTGTATTAAAGTTAAGCAGCTCTTATGACATGCCCACACACTTCCTGAGCAGATACAGGTGTTATGAGAAGGGAGCTGAGAAGTTCCTATAATACCAGACAGCACAAAAAAAAGAGAAGAGGGAGAATATTTCTGAACAGCTATGAAGAGAATTCTGACAAGGGGTGAGGGCTTGCTGACTAATCTGGGACTCTTTCTCATCTTTAACCATAAGAAGAGAATCAGGCATAGAAGTCTTATGCAAATTAGTTGTCATGGGTGTATCTTGAGCATTCCCGATTCCCATGCTTGCTCTGCCTCCCCCGGGATAAGTGATTATGGGGTCCCAGCAAAGGTCAGATGTTCAGGGTAGGTTCTAAGAATCCAATCCACCCATTGCTTTTTAAAAAATTTCCCCTAAATCTACAGAGCCCTGGCTGTAAGAAATGACTTAAACTTATGATATGGGGTGGGTGTGGGGCAGTGGAGGTGTAGGGAACGGGAAATAGAGGGCTATGTTGGGTTTCTCTTTGACCACTGTATCCTAATACAGAGGTTTCTACCCTGGGAATCTCTATGCCAAGATGCTTACCTTGACTGGCATCCTTTGAATTAAGTTAGAAGCTAGGAATTTGGGAAAGATGATTAAAAACCTTAATTGGGGCCATCGGGGGCATTTATTTATTTTCCTTTTGTAACCCTACCATCCTATGTGGGCGTCTAACTTCTTGACATTTTGGCCAGCTTCATTTGGGTTGATTGAGTCTGATGGGGTCTTCAGATTACTGGAGATAGAAGAGGAGGGACAGAAGTTCTTAGGCCAACCCTCAGGGACGCCTGGTCAGGCCTTGTGAAGGCAAACCAGCCCTGTCTTCCTCCCCTTCAGGGGGTTGGAACAGCCGGGCGGTACCACAGAGCTGTGCTTGGGCAGGTCTCGGCAGTGAAGTGTCTGTTCCCAGGAGTGGGGTGGGAACAGAAGATAATGTACTGAGGTGCTCCACCTGAGTTAGCTTCTTACATTCCCACTGCAACCCTTTGTGGGACATCAATTTCCAGACCCTCAGGGAGATCCTTCTTCAAAGGAATTAATTCAAAAGAACGCCCCCAGATTAATTAGCGTGGATGGTTTTTACTGTTCCTCTAAATCAGAGTGGATGTTCTCACTGTCATTGTGCCAGCCCACCTTGACCCCTGCAGGATGATAATCCATTCCTGCCATTTACCACCCATTCTCCCTATCTTCTCATTTGGGGCCTGCATTTCTGAACACTTTCCAGGGCCTCTGCATTTCTTTTCATGACATCTCTGATGTTCCTAATTCTGCATTCCGGACAATTCCTGACCTGCTGCTGTTGGCTCTTGATGGGAACTCTGGATGTGTTCTTGCCAGGATACAAGCCCTCAGCCCCGGTTGGCCAGTAAATTGGCTGACCCCTTAGTCCGTCTGAAGGACTTTTCATTCTTTTTTTTTTTTTTTTAAGATTTTATTTATTTATTTGAAAGAGAGAGAAAGAGAGTGAGAGAACATGAGTGGGGATGGGGGCAGAAAGACAAGCAGACCCCGTGCCCAACAGAGAGCCTGATATGGGGCTCAATCCCAGGACCCTGTGATCGTGACCTGAGCCGAAGGCAGATGCTACACCAACTGAGCCATCCAGGCACTCTGGCCTTTTCATTCTTAAACCTCAGTTTCCCCTTCCCGCAGAGACCTTAGGAAACCTCTTTGTCCTTGTTCTGTGATGGTGTGTTACGTCTATAGAAGTGTTTTCTTTCTATCCCAGGCTTTTCTTCCCCCATACTAGCCAGAACCCTTTTTTCTTCAGGAGAAGACCTCCTGAGTGCTTTTCTTTCCTTCCTCCCTCACCTTAGTTCCTGTCTACAGCATCCTTGAAGTTCGTCTGCAAATCTGTGTGTGGGTCTGGGGAGGGGGTGGGCCTTTGGGGAATGTGCAGGCAAGACCCAGGACTAAACGTTCAGTGATTTTTGCTTAATTAGTGTGGTTCCAAGAGAAAGGGCTGGGGCAGGAGAAGAGCCCGCAGCGGAGGGAACACAATCCCCTTCCCTGGCTTATTTCTGCCTTGTCTAAAAGCTGCAGCTCTGTAGCCCATCGACACCCCTGGGAGCACTATCTTCCCGTGGCTGGGGGCGCAGAAGTCCAAGAGCACCTGGCTCTGGTGGTCCCAGAGTCTGGCCACTCACCACTTGACAAAACCCGAAGGCAGAGAGACACGCGATGGTGAAACAAGAAAGGAATGAATTCAGTGAGGCCAACACTCCGAAGACAGAGGCCTCATGTCTCAAAGACTGTCTCCAAAGTGCTGAAAATACTCTGTGGTTTATAGAAGGCAAATGTGGGCCAGAGGTCGGTGGGTATGTGCAGGTGGGCAGTGACAGTCAGGTCATTGCTGTCTTGGACTCAATTGTGGGCAGGGTCTTGCTGGCTCAGGGCCGTCCTTATCGCTTGAGGGGGCCGATTCCGTTCCCAGCACAGGAGGCTTTGCCAGCAGGGTCTTTGGCCTGAGTTAAGAGAGAGGCTGCAAAGAAGAACTTACTGAGCTAGAAAGTTTGAGGTCAGAATGAAGGTAGTTGAAGTTCTCTTTCCTTCCCAGATGCCAGGCAAGGAAAAACCCTTCTTTATTGTTGGTAACCGTAATGGCTCACACACGTGGACTGCTAGCGCTGTGCTGAGCTCGGGACAGCAGTTGTTTTATTTGATCCTTGCTCTGAAGCAATTCTGAGAGGTGGGTTGTCTTTTCCACAGGAGGACCTGGAGGCCCAAGAAATGGCAGAGCTCGGCTAGAAACCCAGCTCTGACCCCCGAACTGGAGCCCTGGCCCTAGCCCCGAGCTGAAAGCAGTCCAGTTCTGTGACTGTCCCACCAGCGCCTTCTTAGCTGTCACATTACTTCGGATGCTGCATCAGCGTTCTCAAGAAAAAGGGACACTTTGGAGGAAATCAGCGTTGACAGGCCTTGTCAGAATGGCAGTGCCTTCTGCCCCGTCAGGCTAATCCTTCTCCTCCGTGAGAAAGCCCCAACTCCCTGTCACTTCGGGGCATTGTCTAGTCTCCCACTTCAAGAGGCTTATCCTGTGAGGCCATCTGGTGTGGCTTGTTTGGGTTCAGTTTTGAGTGTTTCGTTTCTTTTTATCCCTGGACAGAATCAGATCCAGCCCTCCTCCT
Source organism: Mellivora capensis (assembly GCA_004024625.1). Classification (NCBI taxonomy): domain Eukaryota; kingdom Metazoa; phylum Chordata; class Mammalia; order Carnivora; family Mustelidae; genus Mellivora; species Mellivora capensis. The sequence goes on along the minus strand of PISX010006616.1, from coordinate 28,812 downwards.
TCATCCCTTTCTGCCAGCCCTGCTCTTCTCCCCAAAGGTGGTCAACCAGTCAGGGCCGAGATGCCTCTCATGGACCAGTGGTGCCTGGAGCAGAGTGGCCGGCCAATAAATGTGCATTGAATGAATGAGTAATTGAAACTTTGAACATGTAGAGCTATGGCATTCTGATGGAACTGCTGTTATAGTCCTCTTGGAAAGGAGCCACACATTTATCTGGGATAGAAGGATTGGGGCAACTCTGTTATACTGACTTTTGTCTCTCATGATCACTTCTGGTTCATTGCAGACCTCTCCCGTGCCTGCCAGAGAGAAGCCCACACACTGTCCCCACGCACTAGCTAAGTGAGATGAAGCCTGGTGAATATATAGGGCTCTTCCCACCCCGCCTCCCATTTCCATTTAGGTGCTTGGAAGTAAGCTGGCCTTCGTCCTTTTGTTTTGTTAGAGTCATTGTGATATCATCATGTTCCTTTCAAGTCACTGGGCCACCGTGGATAGGTGGAACATTGTATCAGATGCTGTATTCCTACAGAGCTGTAAAACTTCAATCTCCAACTTTGAAGGGGAGAATGTGGTCTTATCAAGATTGCCTGGCAGAGCCTGTTATTTATAAACCCTCCCAGTTTATCACCGACAAGAATGTAATCTCATCCAGAGAGGCTTTTTAAAGATTTCTCTGTTAATATTTGCTTCATCATTTCAGAAAATCTTTAGCTAGGCCTGATCAGACAGTTATTTCTGGCTGGGGATAAATTCCATTTTCAGAATATTGCTTGGCTCTTTGTTCCTTTTCCCTCCACTACCCACCCCCTAGCCTGACTCATCTCTTCTAGAAGCTTCTCTTTCCTTCTCAAACCACTGGGAGTGATTTACTAAGTGCTTTCCCAGCCAGCTCTACTGGCTGGAAAGACCAATTTACAGGAACAACATGTCCCCAAGTTATCACTGGGTCATGCTCCAAAATTCATTTGAGAATAAGCTATTGGAATTACACCGTTGTTTTTTTTTCCCCTCATAGAAACAATAGTGGTGGAGGGTATATCCCCCTGAAGCCATTTTATACATAACAAACCTGAACCATAATGCAAGTGAGGGGTCTAGGAACAGAAAGAATATCTGTGTGATCCAGAGAGATAGAGTATGAGGGAAAGGAGGAAGAGGAAATGGGAGAAAAGGCATTTTCCCCTATGTCTTTGTTAATGCAGTTCTAGACCAGGGCCATAGTTCATAATAATCAGGTCCTACGCACATCAGCTTCTTGTGGTCTTAGAGCAAGAAACAATTGAAATTTAGGGTTTGACCTATGTTAAACAAACTTACATGAGCTTGATGTACCAGTCAGAGTGTCAGGTTACCCACCAACATTGCTGGCTATTAACCCCCCTGGATAAGCACATTGCTACCGGTGCATTTCCTCCTTGGAAGGAAATCTGCAAAGGAAGTTAGAGAGCAATAAGAAAGCTATGTGGTGAGCCTCCTGTAGATCAGGGCATCAACTGGGAAAAAAACATCTTTAGGCTCCACCATTCTCTCCTTTAGCCACAGCATGCATAGTCAAGGCTCAGGGATTGCTTCTTTCATTCTCCCTTTTCTAGACTTTCTGGCCCTTTGTTCTAACTGTGGTGATATCTCCAATCAGATTAGAGGCAACACAATGACCTGGGAGCCATTGTGATCCTTTAAAATCGATGTAGTACCATTTATTCTGTTCTGATCGAACATGGATGGATTTTATATTTAGCAGGAAACAATTTAATTTCCGTTATTAGGGATCACTTTAATGTTTCCAACATCCTCCTTACCATGTACCATTTATACTTTCAACTAGACAGGATCACTATTTTAAATGTGTATGGGAGAAGAGGGGAGAGCAGAATCTGTGTATCTTATTCCATAAAATTGATCCTCAAAATTTAAAATATTTGCTGTCTCAAATCCTTTTTAGAAGTAGCAGAAATATAAAGTAGAACAAAATATGAACAAATATAGTCATTTACTTTTTTTTTTTTTTTTTTTTGAGAGAATGAGAGAGAGCAAGCAGAGGAGGAACAGAATTCTAAGCAGGCTCTGTGTCCACATGGGGCTTGATCTCACGACCCTGAGAGTCGTGCCCACTAACTGTGCCCACTAACTTTCATCCGTGATCAAGACCTCCTTTCTTATAGTAAATGATCTCAGCTGGATGTTAGAAAGAAAAGTGTGTGGACTAATTTATACTAATGTGTGAATGACTAGCTAATACTTCTAATAACACCCTGGGACTTTTTTGTCTTTTGAAAAGAAGGTATACAGTGATATATATGCATCTTTAGCCAGTAGAATTTCAGGCAGTATAAGCAGCTATTTCACAGAGTAGAAAGTTCAGGGAGTGTTGTAGGAAAAATTTCAGGTTCAGGCTGGTCTTTTGGTCTAGAGTTCAGCTTCCCTATGCTAGTTATAACAATTTTTTTTTTCTGAACATCAGTCTCAGAGATTCATAAAGGTTTAAAGCTTATCACAAGAATTTTCATGGCAGGGGCGCCTGGGTGGCTCAGTTGGTTATGTGTCTGCCTTTGGCTCAAGTCATGATCTCAGGGTCTTGGGATCCTGCATCGGGCTCTCTGCTTAGTGGGGAGCCTGCTTCTTCCTCTCCCTCTGCCAGCCGCTCCCCCTGCTTGTGCTTGCACTCTTTCTCTCCCTGTCAAATAAATACATAAAATCTTCAAAAAATTTTTTATTTCATGGTAGTGCTATCAGGACCTCTAGTCGGGGGGTGAGAAGGGGTAGACTGCTCAGCGGAGAGTGAAGGCAGTTGTTGGCACCTTTGTACAGTGGGAGACTCTTCTACTAGCTTAACTTGACCTTTCATCCATTTCTGTTTTTCATGTTTCTTACCTCTTTCCAAATGCCCCATTTCACTTCATTTTTTGGTCTTGCTTTTAAAAATGAGCTTATCACCTTAATGATTTAGACATTCTAAAAAAATTTTCTTGAAATCATTAATGTTTTCTATCCTCTCCTGTGTTTCTCCTATTTCACCTAGCCTTAATTCCCAGGATCCCACTGTAGGGAAATTTTCTTGTTTCCTAGCAACTCAGTTTGATGCTGACTTTGCTGGGTTGGTCTCTTCCTCCTTCACCAGCTTCCAGATTTCCCCCCAGCTTAGGAAGAACCTTTTCTCCCAGCTGTGTGAGTACCTGAAACATAACTCACCCTCAATCCCATAACTCCTTGTACTCTGTCTCCCATTGCTGGACACCCAGAGAGACCGTCCCCCACCCCTCATGGCTGCTCCTGATCAGTAGAAAGAGGAAGTGAATAGTATCTCTACTGGATGATTTAGTGACATCATGTGTCCTGTAGCTGCACCTAAACCAATCCCCAACTCTACATCTGGACTAAGAATAATGGTCCTGAGCCAGGGTAGGGCTGGGACATTACACAGGACAAGTTTTGTTTTTGTTGTTTTAACCTTCGCATTGATAAGTCTCCCAGTACAAACATGCCGTGGGTGAGAGTTGGCCGGGGTGACCTCTGAAGGCATGCTATCCTTCTGTTCTACGGATCTCGGCCTCAAACCAGGCAAACCAGCTGGGGACACCAGTGCTAGGGGCCATGAGGTATACTTACGATGTATTTCACAAGGAACCTTGCCACCCTCGTTCAGAGGGCAGCTGATATCTCCCTATAACTACCATAGTGTTTTTTTTTTTTTAAGATTTTATTTATTTATTTGACAGAGAGAGATCACAGTAGACAGGCAGGCAGGCAGAGAGAGAGAGAGAGGGAAGCAGGCTCCCTGCTGAGCAGAGAGCCTGATGCGGGACTTGATCCCAGGACCCTGAGATCATGACCTGAGCCGAAGGCAGCGGCTTAACCCACTGAGCCACCCAGGCGCCCTATAACTACATTAGTGTTTTAAAGAGATTGTCCTCAGCTTCCAAGAATCCCGGTGACCTAGTTAAACCTGCATTGAATTGGCCCCATGAATACCTAAAAAATCATTTTTATTTGTGTCTCAAAGCTTAGAAACCAATATGATATTGTCAGTAGTACGAAGAAATTGAAAATGTTTCCACATGTTTGGTTACTCTCATTAAATCAGTTTGTAGAAACATTCAGCGAATATTATTTGAGTACCCACTCCGTGTGAGGCACTAGGCTAGGCCTCAGGGACATCGCCAGCGGGTAGGAATGGTCCAGGGACTACTCTCATGGATGTTACGGTAATCGTCAAAGAAAAAAAAAGGCGTGATTTTTTTCCTGAAATGCAGAAGACTGAGCCTTCACAGGGGCCCAGCCATATTTTATCTACCGAGGGTATATATTTGGATTCTCATCTTATTTCTCCTGCTGGATTGTAAACTTCTTGCCGGCACCAATTTTAACTTTGGTGCCTTTCCTCAGAGCCCTCTGCTGTGCTTCCCTCATGCCTGGCTCATAGCTCCGTGGTCATCCTTCTCCCGTGGGGACGATGGCTGATGCCTGCCGAGGGCTTATTAAGTCGTATCCCTGGCAGTCAGGACTTTGTTTTGCCCAAACAACAACCCTAAAGGAAGCTGCTGTTATGGACCCCACTGAACACTGTTTTTATCTTGGTTGCCATGGCCCAGTGTGGCCTGGCCCCAGCCTCAGCTCCTCCCCCTCCCCCCTCCCCCTTGTTCACCGCTCTCAGCCTCACTGGCTCCTTGTGGTGAGTTGGCTACGATGGTGTGCTTCCACCTCTGGGCCTTGCTCTTTGTGCCTGAAATGCTCTTCCAGACCATCATGTGAGCCCTCTGCCCCACACCACCTCCCCAGACAAGGATTCCCCAGCCTGTCTAATCCCGCATTCATGGTCTCACCCTGCTCTATTGGCCTTCATAGCATTTAACATTACCTGACACACTCTGGATCTGGTATTTCACTTTTAACATCTGTTTGTTAACATCTGAATTGGGAGGGATTTTGTCTTTCTGGCCCAGAGCCAGATCCCTAGTATCTTAGCCTGTGCGGGCACAAAGCGTGTCATCAATAAATATTGGATAGATAACATAGCTCCGCTTTATAGATGAGAATATTGAAACTTAGAAAAATTAAGTGATTTATTCAAAGCCACACAACTAGGAAATGCCAGAGATAGGATTTGAACCTGAGTCATCTTAGGCCAAAACCCCTATTCTTAATCTGTGTATGTGTGTGTGTGTGTGTGTGTGTGTGTGTATGTGTATGTATCTTCCTTCTCTGTCTAGCTTTCAGATTCACGGCAAGGACTGTTTGTTTCATATTTTGTAGACTGATGGTTAAGGAGACTGACACCTGGAAGAGATTTCATAAATTTATAAACAAATTTTATAAAATATATAGTCAGCTTATAGATGAACAGGCAGAGACAGGCAGGTTTCCATGGGGACGCAGGGTAGACAAAAGTTCAAAAGCCTAAGGAACCTATTAGAGCAAGAGTACCATTCAGCAGCATTAGAACGCCTGCGTAAGCGGCTAGCTTACTGCCAGGGGCGGCTCAGGCGGTGTGAAAAATCAAGTCTACTAGGTAAGAGTTATCATTGCACTCTCCTTTAGCAGCTGGAGGCATCGTCCCGTACCTTGACTTACAGCGCTCTTGCAAGTTTAAGTACCTGGCATGCTTTGCTTATCTTCCAGAGACTTCATCATGATGAGATGAAGCCATGGTGAAAATGTGCTCGTCTTGAAAACAAAGATAAAGTGGTCACGGGATTGAACGCTGGCTCTGAACGTCTGCCAGACAGCAGATTGTAATGTTCACCTTACTAAGAGGGCTGGATCCCAATGAATTTGGAGGCATCTAAACAACAATAAGATTTATTCTGTTCCTTAAATACAGAAGCCTGGACCCTCGAAACTAAATAATAGTTTGGTAGAAATCAGTGGTAGAAAAAGAACCACTTGTTCTGTTTTTCAGAGTCGATCCCTTTCTTCCCTCTAACACTTGCCTCCCTTTGCCTGCTCTGTCCCTTCCCTCAGCACCGAAGCAGGAAGGAGATGTAATCAGAGCCCTCCCTTGGGACTGGCCCGTGTGAGCCAAGACAGTCAGATCCTCCCAGCTGGCAGGCTAGAGGGGTGTCTGCCCATGGTGTTCCAGCATCAGGGCTGCAGACGGGATACACATCTCTTTTTTCCACCACGGTGATCTTGTCACTTACAATGCATCTCTTTTGGAGGCTAAAATGATCGGCATCCTTCGCTCCCACCTGTTTCACACGCTCGTTTCCCTCATCAGTCTTCATCATAGCATCCCGTCCTTCTCCCAAACACACTGTTGTTGATTTTCATCAGCTCTGAAACAAAGAAAACGCGCTGCTCCCCGACCGGAGGGTATTATGCAGGGGAAGCAACAATTCAGAGCTTAATTACTTGTCTCTTGAAAGGGGCTCTCTAAATTAAACCAGTGTGTTTCCCTGTCTCGAACACGTTTTCTTTCTATAGGAAGATGGAGACAATCTCCTACTCGAGATTGCAAACAAGGAGGCAGCAGCCATCTTCCTCTTGTCTGTCCAGAATCTCCTCAGAGCCCCGACTGCCCTGCTCGAAGGTCTGGAGAGGGAAGGAGGCGGGAGGCGCCGGCCCTGACATCAAGGGCCACTGAGACCACTGGGGGCCTCTGCTGGGAGGGATGTGTTTCCCTCTGTGGTCTGTACTTTGTATTTCAGAAATGGTTCTCCGGGCTGAGTTCATAGACTTTCTTCTACACTGTTGTACACCGTTCCTGTAGTTTTACCACATTTCAGTCTTAAATTATGTGGATTTGAATTCTGTGTCTGGTATGAGGCAAGGATCAGATTTCATTTTTCCCTATGAAAAATGAAGCGTCCAAATCCCATTTGTCAAGTAGCTCATCCTTTCCCTGCTGGTGTACAATGTCTGTTGTGAGAAATCCAGTTTGCCTGTATGTGTGAGTCTATTTGGAGGCTCTCTGGTCTGTTCCAGCCAGCTATTTGTCTGACGGGATTTGCACTGATTTTAGAGACACATTTTTTAAGAGAATGGACATCTTTATAAAATTAAGTGTTCCTAGCCACTAGCATGGAATAACGCTTATTTTATTTAGGTATTCTCTTTCAGTAAACCTTTATAATTTTGTTCAAAAAGAACATGTACACATCCATTTTAAAAATTTCTTTTTAGGTATTCTTGTTATTATAAATAACATCTTTAACTAAATGACATGTTTTATTTTTTTAAAAGATTTTATTTATTTATTTGGCAGAGAAATCACAAGTAGGCAGAGAGGCAGGCAGAGGTGGCTGGGAAGCAGGTTTCCTGCTGAGCAGAGAGCCTGATGCGGGGCTTGATCCCAGGACCCTGGATCATGACCTGAGCTGAAGGCAGAGGATTCACCCACTGAGCCACCCAGGCACCCTACGTCTTTTATTTTGACTAACACATAGAAATCCCATTTTGGAATATGGATTTTTTAAAAATCTAGCAACCTTGCTGTTAATTCTAATAATTATTTACACATTCTTGGGATTTCTTCATGAATAATCCAAGTCCCTACAATAGCGACAGTTATAGGGGCACCTGGGTGGTTCAGTGGGTTGAGCCTCTGCCTTTGGCTCAGGTTAGGTTCTCTGCTTGGCGGAGAGCCTACTCTCCTCCCCCTACCCACTCCTCACCCCTACTCTCTGCCTGCCTCTCTGCCTACTTGTGATCTGTCAAATAAATAAAATCTTTAAAAAAAAAATAGTGACAGTTATATATATATATTTAAATATTTACACCTATTTCCCTTTTCAGTCTGAATGGATAGGATCTCTAGTCCACTGTTGAAAAGGAGCGGTGAAAGCAGATCTCTTAAGCATTCTACCATTAAGTATGTTATTTACTGTTGCTTATGTCTAGGAAGGTTCTTTTTATTCCAAACTTAATAAGAGTTATATTTTTTTGTTAAATCTTAGTGGATGTTATGTTTTATCAAATGCTCTTTCTTCATTTCCTGTGATGATCGTATGTGTTTACTCTTACAATTTATTAATAGGATGAATTGCATTACCCAGCTTTTTAAGGTTAAGCCAGTCTTCCATTCTTGGGACACACCCAACTTGGTCAGGATCTTTTCTCTTTCTTTACGCGCTGCTGAATTCAGTTGTAAATAGTTTGTTTAGGGTTTTGCCTCTGCTTTTATCAGTTATATTGGCTGCTATCTTCCTTTTTCTCCCCACCTGAACTTGATCTGAACTTTTGATGGAGATTCCAGGCTCATGGAATGAGTTGCAACATATCTTCTTTTACAGCTTTATTGAGATAGAATTTATACATAGTAACACTCAGCCTTTTTAAGTTTGATCAATTTTGGAGAAATGTACATGTTTTCCAGCCATCACCATAGTCAAGTTCTATAATACTTCAATCATCCTAAAAAAGAAAAAAAAAAACAAACCAAAAAACCTGTGGACAATATACATTTGATCTTCCTTTTTGATCCAGCCTGTCGATCTGTGGCTTTTCATTGGAGTGTCTGGTACATTCACAGTGCTGTAGTAGTTGGTATGTTTGTATTTAGATAAACCTTTTGGCTGTTTGCTATCTGTCTGTCTCGTTTCTCTTCTGTTGTTCTGTAACCACAGCAATGTCAGTTGCCCTTGATGTGTTCTATTTGGAGACTGTTGTTGGAGAGCATTACTGAGGCTTCAGACACACGGCAGAAGGTCCGTGGCTTTTGTGAATGTGTTCTTTCCTATTCAGATCAGAAAAGAAGATTAGGAAGAGCTCATATCTATACGGAATGGACAGTGACTATTCATTTGCAGGGCTAGGTTAACTTTCCCACTCTCTGACATAATATATTCCCAAGAGATCTGGGCTGTCTAGACGTCCTGTAGAACATCACGTTGATCTATTATGTCATGCGGATTGGGAAACATGAGCAGAAGGAGGTAGTACACTGACGTCCATTTAAGACCCATGGGGTCCAGATGGTGGGAGAAAACCTTGTGACAATTCAAGAACCTGCCACTTTGGTAAAGTTCTTTAGGGTCTAGTGGTCAGGGATGTGCTAAGCTATCTCTACAGAGTTAAAGAAAAATGTCAGCATCTAGCACTCCGTACTGCAAAGAAGGAAGCACGGTGCCTGGTAGGTCACTTCGGGATCTAGAGAGAGCACATTCCACATTTAGGAATACTGCTTGGGCCCATATATGTGTTGACACAGAAGGCCATCAACTTTGTGGCGGGGGGGGGGGGGGGGGCAAATAGGAAAGAGCTCTGCAGTGAGTTCAGGCCATGGTTCAAGCAGTCTGGCCATGTAGGTCATGCAGTCTGACAGGCCCTCTGGTGTCAGCGGTATTGGTGGTGGGAAAAGACGTAGCATGAAACGTATAGCAGGTCTCTGTGGGAGAATGGCAGTGCAGACCTCTGGGGTTCTGAAGCAAGACTGTGCCATTTGCAGCAGAGAAATGTATGCCTTTTGAAAAATAACTCATCATGTTTTTGGGACAGGACAGAGATGGAATGCTTGGTTATTTGGAGCATCAAATGATCCTGTACCTGGAATTACCCATGCTGATCTGGGGGCCGTCAGATCTGACAGGTCATAATGTTAGGCAAGCCTGGCTTTGGTCTATCATAAAACGAAAATGTTAGAAGAGCACAGGTTAATAGCACAAGCAGGTGGCCCACACCTCCATGTCGCTCACTGAGGCTGCAGCAGCACCCATCTCCCAGGCCACACGTGTGGTTGTAGGGAGGCTTGCATAGGATCAGCTGGGGGAGGAGGAAACAGCCTGAACTTGGTGTACAGTTGAGTGGGCTCAGTATATAGAAGGGAGCTGAACACCGAGAGTGCTGCATCATGTCCACATTCAAGGGCGAACCTGAAAAGCAGAGAAAAGTGAAAATCTTCCCAGGAGGCAGAGCTTCCAGTGACATACCTTTGAGTGGAAGGAGAGGTAGTACAAGGTAAGAATATATATGCAGATTCCTAGACAATGTCCAGTGGCCTGGCTGTTTGCTTGGGGACCCTGGAAGGAAACATGCTGTCCCACTACCCTCTCTCTACTAAGTTTCTGCTGAAAGAGGCCCACAGGAAGCATGAAGGAGTGGCTTCCTGAACATACAAGAGCATCTGTACAGGGCAAGGGGTGGTCTGTGGCAGCAGGGAGCTGAACTGTTCCAGCTGTCTTTAGGAGAGCCTACTGGGGTCTTAGCTGGCTGACTGCTTCTAGCTACTCCCCCTTTATATCTACTGTGGTTTTCATGCCAAGGTCCTCTTTCCCTGGCTGCTCCCAGCCAATGACTCAGCATTGTGAGGAGTACTAAAGGCAGTCCATTTTGGGCTAATGCCAGACATATCCAGAGGACAACCTTTGTTTAGGGACTGCTCTTCAGCTTTACCAAGACTTTCTTAGAACCGCGTTACAATCTGAGATTCTGTCTCTACACTTCTTCCTCTCCATTCTCCTTTCGCAGCTGGAAGGATGTCTCCACCTCCTCCTGCTTTCTCCCCCTTTATCCTTCACAGATGTTCCCCACAGTATTGTATATATATAATCCCATCTTGGTGTCTGCTTTTCAGAGAAACCAAACTAGCACTTTTAAAATGTCATTACAGGGGCACCTGGGTGGCTCAATGGGTTAAGCCTCTGCCTTCGGCTTGGGTCATAATCTCAGGGTCCTGGGATCAGAGCCCCACATCGGGCTCTCTGCTCAGCAGGGAATGTCATTACATGTGATTACATGTGAAGTGATATAACATTAATCAAAATAAAATGGGTTAAGGATGGATATTGTGTTTCCTAGAGCAACCATTGACAAAATAAAACAAAGACATATAGCTGAAAAGCCAATAAGGGAGGTATAATGAAATATAAAAAATTCCCAGTCAAGAGAAGGCAAATGAAAGGAAAACAAAGGAACAAAGAAAAAAGGAAAATATGATAAGTAGCAAGATGCTAAAATTAAGCCCAACCATACAATTAAATGTAAGTGGACTAAATACTCCAATTAAGAGGTAGAAATCGTTAGATGGAATAAAAAGGAAAGATCCACTTGTATGTTGTTTGAGAGATACATTTTAAATATAAAATCACAAAAAAAGTTGAAACAAAGGGATGGAAGAATTATACCATGCAAACACTAAGAAAGCTGATATTTTATTCATATCAGACAAAATAAACTTCAAGTCAAAAAGCAATAACTAGAATAAAAAGGAGACATTTCATAATAATAGAACAGTCAATTCATTAAGAAAGCAGGATTAAGAACTAAACAAATCCATAACTGTAAGCTTTTGAGTTGCAACATAACTTGGCATCAGGGAAATAGAAATCAAAACCACAATGAGATACCACATCACACCAGTGCAAACAATTAAAATTAACAAGTCAGGAAACAACAAGTGTTGGCCAGGATGTGGAGAAAGGGGAACCCTCGGGCACCTGGGTGGCTCAGTTGGTGAAACATCTGCCTTTGGCTCCGGGCATGATCCCAGGGTCCCGGGATCAGGGTCCTGGGATCAGGAGTCCCACATCAGACTCCCTGCTCGGTGGGGAGTCTGCTTTTCCCTCTCCCTCTGCCCCTTCCCCTTGTTTGTGTGCTGGCATACTCTCTCTCTCTAATAAATAAATAAAATCTTAAAAAAAGAAAAAAAAGGGAAACCCTCTTATGATGCTGCTGGGAATGCATGCTGGTACCATCATTCTGGAAAATAGTATGGAGGTTCCTCGAAATTTAAAAATAGAGCTATCCTATGACCCATCTTCTGATAAACTTATTCCTCTTATTACAAAGCATAAATACTTTGTAATGCTGTTGTAATTATAAACGTTTATATTTCATTTGCCAATTTCATTCCAGTATATAGAAATACAATTGATTTTTAGAAACTTTGTATCCTGTGTCCTTGCTAAATTCACTTAGTTTTAATAGTTTTTGGCAGATTCCTTTGGAATCAGATTATCTGTGTATACAACTACATCTTCTGTGAAAAAAGATGGTTTTACTTTTCCTTTCCAATCCTTAGGTCTTTTTTTAAATTTTTCCTTTTTCCCTGGCTAAGATCTCCAGTACAGCGCTGAACACAAGTAATGAGAACAAATACCTTGCCTTCTGACGGTAGGGGGAATGCATTCAGTATTATACTTACATTGTATGACATTAGCTCCAGTTATTTTATAGATAGCTTTTATTAGGGGGAAGAAGTTTTCTTTTATGCCTGGTTTGTTGAGAGTTTCTACTTTTGTCATGAATGGATACTGGACTTTGGTCAAATGCTTTTTCTGCATCTCTTGAGCTAATCATCATTTTCTCCTATTTCTGTTAATGTGCTTTTATTGATTTCCTAATATTAAGCCAATCTTGCCTTCCTGAAATAATCCCCCACTTGCTCTTGATGTATTATCCTCTTTATATGTTATTGGATTCAATTTGCTAATATTGTTAAGGATTTTTGCATCTAGGCTTATGAAGGATATTGGTCTATAATTTATCTTTTCAATGTCCTTGTCAGCTTTTCATATCAGGGTTATGGTGACCTCATAAAGTTGGTTAGGAAGTACTCCCATTTTCCTCTCTATTCTAAAAGATTGTGTAGGATTGATATTATGTCCTACTCAGAAATGTTGGACAGAACTCACCAGAACAACTACGTAGACTGGAGTTTACTTTGTGTGAAAGTTTTAATTGAATTTATTTAACAGATATGTGGCTATTCAGATTTTGTATTTTTTGTGCTGGTTTTGCTAAGCTTTATCTTTCAATAAATGTGTCTAGTTTATCTTAATTACCAAATTTATTGCCATTAAAATTTGTGCATAATATTTTCTTATTACCCCTTCAATGTCTATAGCTGTAGTGATGTCCTCTCTCATTACTGATACTGTTAATCTGTATTTTTTTCTGTCTTTTTCACTATCTATCTTGCTCTGCATTCACCAATTTCATTAATCTTTTTCAGCGAAACCACTTTTGGTTTTGTTGCTTTTGTCAATGGTTTGCAGGCTTATTGTTTTGCTGATTTCCACTCTTTATGTTTTTATATTCTACTTATTTTGGTTTAATTTGCTTTTCTTTTCCTAGCTTTTTAGGTAAAAGTTTACATTATTGATGTTATACCTTTCTTGTTATGTACTTTAAGTGGTTAATGCTATAAATTTCTAAGAATTTCTATGGCTGCATCCCACAAATTCTGACATGTTTTTCTCTCATTTCCATTCAGTTCAAAATATCTTTAATAAAGCTTTAATAAAGCTTTAAATTTTAATTCCAGTATAGTTAACATATGGTATATTAGTTTCAGGTGCATAAAGTCCAACAATTCTACACATTACCCAGTGCTCAGTGTCTTTTTTAATCCCAATCACCTATTTTGGTCATCTCCCCACCCACCTCCCCTCTGGTGACTGTCAGTTTGTTCTGTGTAGGTAAGAGCATATTTCTTGGTTTGTCTCCTTTTTTTCCCCTTTGCTCATTTCTTTTGTTTCTTAAATTCCACATATGAGTGAAATCATATGGTATTTGTCTTTCTCTGATTCACTTATTTTGCTTAGTATATTACTCTCTAGCTCCATCCATGTCATTGCAAATGGCAAAATTTCATTCTTTTCATGGCTGAATAGCATTCCATTGCATAAATATATCACATCATCTTTATCCATTCCTCTACTGATGGACACTTGGGCTACTTCCGTAATTTGGCTATTGTAAATAATGCTATGATAAACATAGGGATACATGTATCCCTTTGAATTAGTGTTTTTGTATTCTTGGGGTAAATACCCAATAGTGCCATTACTGGGTCGTAAGGTAGCTCTATTTTAAACTTTTTGAGGAACCACCATACTGTTTTCCAGAGTGGCTGCAACAGCTTGCCTTCCCACCAACAGTGCAAGAGGGTTCTTTTTCTCCACATCCTCAACAACACCTGTTGTTTCTTGAGTTGTTGATTTTGGCCATTCTAACATATGTGAGGTCATCATTGACTGTAGTCTTGATTTTGCATTTCCCTGATGATGAGTGATACTGAGCACTTTTTCATGTGTCTGTTGGCCATCTGGAGGTCTTCTTTGGAGAAATGTCTGTTTATGTCTTCTGCTTATTTGCGTTTGGGGTGTTTTATAAGTTCTTTGTATATTTTGGACACTCACCCTTTATCAGAGAAGTCATTTACAAATATCTTCTCATATTCTATAGGTTGCCTTTTAGTTTTGTTGATTGTTTCCTTTGCTATGAAGAAGATTTTTATTTTGAAGTAGTCCCAATAGTTTATTTTTGCTTATGTTTCTCTTGACTCAGGAGACATATCTAGAAAAATGTTGAGGCAGTTAGTATCAGAGATGTTACTGCTTATGTTCTCTTCTAGGATTTCTATGGTTTCAGGTCTCATATTTAGGTCTTTAATCCATTTTGAATTTATTTTTGTGTATGGTGTAAGAAAGCAGTCCAGTTTCATTCTTTTCCATGGAGCTGTCCAGTTTTCCCATTTTGTCACAGATTAATTGACCATATAGTTGTGGGTTCGTTTCTGGGTTTTTAATTTTGTTTTATTGATCTATGTCCACTTTTGTGCCAGTACCATACTGTTTTGGTTACTACAGCTTTGTAATATAACTTGAAGTCAGGTATTGTGATACCTCCAATTTTGTTTTTCTGTTTCAACATTGCTTTCACTATTTGGTGTCTTTTGAAGTTCCATACAAATTTTAGGATTGTTCTTTCTTCTTCTGTGAAAAATGTTATTGGTATTTTTATATAGATTGCATTAAATATGTAGATTGCTTTGAGTAGTATGGACTTTTTTTTTCTTTTTTTTTTATTAGGTTCTGTTAGCATATAGTACATCATGTTTTTATTGTAGTGTTCAATGATCCAATAGTTTCATATAACACCCAGTGGCTCTTCCTAACATGTTCCTTCCTTAATACCCATCACTAGGTCACCCCATCACCCAGTTGCCCCATTCCTCACCCCCCTCCCTTCTGTAACCCTCAGTTTGTTTCCTGGAGTCCAGAGTCTATCATGTTTTATCTTCCTCTCTGATTTCTTCCCATTCAGTTTTCTCTCCCTTCCCTTGTGGTACTCTGCTATTCCTTATATTTCACATTTGAGTGAAATCAAATGATAACTGTCTTTTTCTGCTTAACTTATTTCATTTAGCATAATCTACTCCAGGATGGAACTGGAGGGGAGTATGGACATTCCAATAATATTTGTTCTTCCAACACATGGGCATGGAATAACTTTCCCTTTCTTTGTGTCATCTTCAATTTCTATCATCAGCGTTTTATACTTTTCAGAGTATAGGCGTTTCACCTCTGGTTAAATTTATTCCCAGATATTTTATTGTTTAGGTGCAATTAAAAATGGGATTGCTTTCTTAATTTCACTTTCTGCTGCTTCATTTTCATATAGTAATGCATATTTCTGTACATTGATTTTTGTATCCTACAAATTTACTAAAATCATATATCAGTTCTAGTGGTTTTTTGTTGGCATCTTTGGGCTTTCTATATACAGTATCATGTCATCTGCAAATACTGAAATTGTATTTCATCCTTACCATTTTCAATGCCTTTTATTCCTTTTTGTTGTTATTGCTGAGGCCAGGACTTCCAGTACTATGTTGAATGAAAGTAAATATCCTTGTCATTTCCTGACTTTAGAAGAAAAGCTCTCAGTTTTTCCTGATTGAGTATGATGTTAGCTGCAGTTTTCTCATATAAAACCTTTATTATGTTGAGGTACATCCCCTCTAAACCTACTTTTTTGAGGGTTTTTCTCATGAATGGATGCTGTACCTTGTCATATGCTTTTTCTGCATCTGTTAAAATGATCAGATGGTCTTTATCCTTTCTCTTATTGATGTGGTGTGTCACATTGATTTGTGAATTTCAAACCGCCCTTGGATCCTGGGAATAGATTCCACTTGATCACAGTGAATGATTTTTTTTAAATGTATTGAACTCAGTTTGCTAGTATTTTGTGGAGAATTTTTGCATCTATGTTCATCACAAATATTGGCTTGCAGTTCTTTTTTGTGTGGTCCTTTTATAAGTTTTCCTTTGTGTTTTATTTTTTGGAAAAGTTTGAGAAGAATAGGTATTAACTCTTCTTTAAATATTTGGTAGAATTCATCTGTGAAGCTGTCTGGTCCTGGAATTACTTAGCACAGATAGGAGAGCAGCAGGCAGAGGGAGAAGCAGGCTCCCCACTGAGCAGGGAGCCCAATGCAGAGCTCAATCCCAGGTTCCTGGGGTCATGAAATGAGCCAAAGGCAGATGGTTAACCAACAGACCCACCCAGGTGCCCCTGGAATAACTTTTACTGGGAGTTTTTTAATTACGGATTCAATTTCATTGCTGCAGTAAGCATGTTCAAATTTTCTATTCCTGGTTTGATTTTGGTAGGTTATATGTTTCTAGGACTTTATTTTTTTCTAGGTTGTCCGATTTGTTGGCATATAATTTTTCATAATATTCTTTTGCAGTCCTTTGTATTTCTGTGGTGTGGGTTATTTCTCCTTTTTCATTTCTGATTTTATTTGGGACTTTATTTTTTTCTGAATCTGGCTAGAGGTTTATCAATTTCATTGATCTTTTAAAAGAACTTGCTCTTGGTTTCATTGATCCATTTTTTTTTAAGTTTCTATATCCTTTATTTCCGTTCTAATCATTATTTCCTTCCTTCTGCTGGTTTTCTTTGTTCTTCTTTTTCCAGCTCCTTTAGGTAAAAGGTTAGGTTGTTTATTTGAGGTTTCTTTCTTGCTTCTTGAGGTAGGCCTGTATTGCTATAAACTTCCTTCTTAGAATTGATTTTGCTACTTTACAATGATTTAGGAGCATTTTTTTTCAATTTCAAAAATGTTTTCAGTTTCTCACCCACTTTCTTTATTGACCCATTCATTGTTTAATAGCATGTTCTTTAATCTCCATGTATTTATTTGTGTTCTTTCTACATTTTTTTCTTGTGATTGAGATCTAGTTACATAGCTTTGTGGTTAAAAAAAAAAAAAAGAAAAAGACACATGGTCTAACTTTGATCTTTTTGAGTTTGTTGTGACTTGTTTTGTGGCCTAATATGTGATCTATTCTGGAGAATACTCAATGTGCGCTTGAAAAGAATGTGTATTCTGCTTTTTTAGGATGGAATGTTCAGAATATATCTGTTAAATCCATCTGGTTATGTGTGTCATTTGAAGCCACTGTTTTGTTGTTGATTTTCTGCCTGGATGATCTATCCATCAGTGTAAATGGGGTGTTAACATCCCCTAATATTTTTTTTTGTTTTTTGAATGTTGAGTTTGATAAGTTCTTTATAGATTTTGGATACTAGCCCTTTATCTGATATGTCATTTGCAAATATCTTCTCCCATTCCATAGGTTGCCTTTTAGTTTTGTTGATTGTTTCCTTTATGAAGAGACATTTCTTCAAAGAGGACATACAGATGGCTAACAGATGAAAAAATGTTCAACATCACTCAGCATTAGGGAAATACAGATCAAAACCACAATGAGATACCACCTCACACTGGTCAGAATGGTTAAAATTAACAAGTCAGGAAATGACAGATGTTGGTGAGGATGTAGAGAAAGGGCAACCCCTCACACTCTTGGTGAGAATGCAAGCTAGTGCAGCCATTCTGGAAAACAGTATGGAGGTTCTTCAAAAGATTAAAAATAGAACTACCCTATAACCCAACAATTGCACTACTAGATATTTAACCAAACGATACAAAAATAATCATTTGAAGGGGCGCCTCCACCCCAATGCTTATAGCAACAATGTCCACAATAGCCAAAATATGGAAAGAGCCGAGATGTCTGTCGGTAGGTGAATGGATAAAGAGGAGGTGGTTTATATATACAATGGAATGTTACTCAGCCATTGAGAAGAATGAAATCTTGCCATTTGCAATGATATGGACAGAACTAGAGGGTATTATGCTAAGTAAAATAAATCAGTCAGAGAAAGACAATTATATGATTTCACTCAAATGTGGAATTAAGAAACAAACAGATGAATATAGGGGAAGGGAAGGAAAAATGAAACAAGATGAAACCAGAGAGGGAGGCAAACCATAAGAGACTCTTAACTATAGGAAACAAACAGAGGATTGCTGGAGGGGAGTTGAGAGGGGGGACAGGGTAACTGGGTGATGGACATTACAGAGGGCATGTGATATAATGAGCACTGGGCGCTATATGCAACTGATGAATCACTGAACTTTACCCCTGAAACTAATAATACACTATATGTTAATTAATTTAAATAAAATTAAAAGATGTGTAACACTCCTATGTTGAAAACTAGAAACTACAAAACATTGTGAAACAAATGAAGACATAAATAAATGGAGATACACCTTATTTATTCATGGTTGATAAGACCCAATATTGTTAAGATATCTTTTTTCTGCAGTTTTTGCTCAAGATTCAATCTATAATTTAATGCAATCCCTATCAAAATACTAACAGCATTTTTATAGAATCCCAAAAGACCCTGAATAGCCAAAGCAACCCTGAAAAAGGAGGACAAAATTGGAGGTATAAAAATCGCAGATTTCAAGTTATACTATAAAGCTGTAGCAAGCAAAACTACATGGCACCGGCACAAAAACAGACACACAGATCAATGGAACAGACTAGAGTCCAGAGATAAGCCCTACTTATATGGTCAATTAATTTGTGACAAAGGAGGCAAGAACACACAAGGGGAAAAAGTCTCTTCAACAAGTGGTTCTGGGAAAATTGGACAGTTTTTACACCACAAAAATAAGCTCAAAATGAATTAAAGACCTAAATGTGAAACCTGAAACCATAAATCACCTAGAATAAAACATAGGCAGTAATCTCTTTGACATCAGCCATAAACATTTTTCTAGATATGTCTCCTGAGGCAAGGGGGAAAAAAGCAAAATGAAACTACTGAGACTACACCAAAATAAAAAGCTTCTGCACAGTGAAGGAAACCATCAATGAAACAAAAAGACAACCCACCAAATATGAGAAGATATTTGCAAATGATATGTCTCCTAAGTGGTTAATATACAAAATATATAAAGAGCATCTATAACTCAGCACCAAAAAAAGTCAATTAAAATGGGCAGAAGACATGAACAGATATTTCTCCAAAGATAACATACAGATGCCAACAGACACATGAAAATATACTCAACATCATTCATCATCAGAGAAATGCAAATCAAAACTTCAATGAGATACCCCCTCACACCTGTCAAAATAGAATGGCTAATGAGAATGTCCTTCGACAGATGAAGTTGGGTATGTATGTATGTGTGTATATATATACACACACACACAATGGAATATTACTCAACCATCAGAAATTATGAATACTTACCATTTACTAAAATGTGAATGGAACTGGAGAATATGATGCTAAGTGAAATAAGTCAATCAGAGAAAGACAATTATCATATAGTTTCATTCATATGTGGAACATAAGAAACAGTGCAGAAGACCATAAGGGAAGGGAGGGAAAACTGGATGGGAAGAAATCAGAGAGGGAGACAAACTATGAGAGACTCTCAACTATGGGGAAAAAAGGAGGGTTGCTGAAGGGGAAGTGGGTGGGAAATGGGGTAACTGCGTGATGATGGACATTAAGGAGGGCACAATGTGGGATGAACAGTGGGTGTTATATGTAAATGATGTATTGTTGAACACTACATCTGAAACTAATGAGGTATTATGTGTTAGCTAATTGAATTTTAAAAAATAGAATAGCTAAAAAAGAAAACACAAGAAATAACAAGTATTGGTGAGGATGTGGAGAAAAGGTCACTCCATGCGCTGTTAGTGGGAATGCAGACCGGCACAGCCACTGTGGGAAACAGTATGGAGGTTCCTCAAAAATTAAAAATAGAATTACCATATGGTCCAGTAATTCTACTGGATATTTGCCCAAAGAATATGAAAACACTAATATGAAAAGATATATGCTCCCCTATGTCTATTGCAGCATTATTTATAATAGACAAGATATGGAAACAACACAAGTGTCCATACATAAATATACATATACATGTACATATGTATTATAATATGTATATATAAAGGAATGTATATAATTTATATAATAGAATATATATAATGCAATATAATATATAATGGAATATATATGATGGCATATCAGCCATGAAAAAAGTGAAATCTTGCCATTTGCAACAACACAGATGGATCTAGAGAGCATAATGCTAAGTGAAATAAGTCAAAGGAAGACAGATACCATATGATTTCACTCATGTGGAATTTAAGAAACAAAACAAATGAACAAAGAAAAAATACTTGAATATAGGAAATAAATTGGTGGGAGGTGGGAGGATGGGTAAAATACGTGAAGGGGTTTAAGAGTGAACTTATCCTGATGAGCACTGTGTAATGTAGATAATAGCTGAATCACTATATTGTATACCTGAAACTAATATAGCACTGTCATTAATTATATTGGAATAAACAAATATTTTTAAATGCAGTAAGAAGAAAAAAAAAAAGATTCTTTGTAATTCTAGTTAAAATCCCAGCATTTTTTTGTAGAAATTGTCAAGCAGATACAAAAGTTTAGATAAAAATAAGAAGGAACTAGAATAGAGAAAACAACCTTGAAAAACATAACAAAGTTGAAGAATTTACATTCCCTACTTTCAAGAATAAATTTAAAGCTGTAGTAATTAGACAGTTGGTAGTGACATAAGGATAGACAAATAGATCAACTGCGCAGAAGTAAGATTCCAGATATAGAATCAGTTGGTTTTCTATAAAGACACTTGAGCAAATCAACAGGGAAAGGAAACCCTTTTCTCCAAGCAATGCTGAAATAACTATACAGCAAAAAACGAGCCCCAAATACTGTTTTATACCATCCACTAGATGTACCTTGAGATGAATCATGCACCTGGAGGTAAAGGTTTTTTAAGCCTCTTAAAAAAAAAAAAGAAGAGTATCTTCGTGAGCTTAGGATAGGCAAAGATTTTTTTTTTTTAAGACAGGAGATAGCAGTAACCACAAGAAAAGAATTTGTAAATTGGATTTCTCCAACAGCAAAAACTGCTCAGCTTTCTCCCAGTTTGAGGCAAACTTATTTTCTGACAAATGATTTATAATCACAGTATTTCAAGAACTCCTTAGTATAAATAATAAAAAAACCCAGTATCAAGATTGAACAAGGAGTTGAACAGACACTTCATTAAAGAAGATATGCAAACGATCTGCATGCACACGAAAATATCCTTAATATTATTAGCCATGAGAGAAATGCAAATTAAAACCACAGTGAGATTCTATTTCTCTCCCTAGGGTTGCTAAAATGGAAAAGATTAACGCCAAATATTAGTGAGAATGTATACTGCTGACACAACCCTTTCAGAAAAATGTTTGGCTCTTTCTCACCAAGTTAAACATATATTTATCCTATGACCCAGAAATCCATTCCTAGGTATTCACTCAGAGAAAGGAAAACATATGTCCACAAGAACGCCTCTATAAGAATACTCATAGCTGCTTAAGTCATGACAGTCAAAATCTGGAAACGACTCTAACATCTACCAAGAGGAGAATAGATAAACCCATTTTGGTACATTCCTAAGCATAGTGTGCTCAGCAATGAAAGGAAATCAATTGCTGAAACCTGAAAGGAAATGGATGAGTCTCAAACTATTAAGTGGAACAAAAGAAGTCAGACATCATAGAGTACAAACTCTATTATGGTATCGTGGCCTCCATTTTAAGGAGAGGCAGCTGGGAGGCAGAGGGGTTCGGCAGCTTCATCAAGGATGAACTGTGGTTGGAGAGTTGGGACTTCTGACCCCAGGGCTCATTCTTACTACGCTGTTCTGTGTTGTTTCTTGATTCCTTTAACTACATACTAAACAAGAGGCATTTTCCTTCATTAAATACATAAGGAAATGGAGGCTCACAGGCATCAGACAACTTGCCCACAGTCTTCTCATGAGCGGGAAGGAGAGCCCAGCTTGCTCTCTGAAGCCCACATATATCCTGAAAATACCCTGCCTGGTTATGCGCTTGATATGCCTCATTTGCCTGCCTCCTCACCAAGGACTGTGGTTTTTCTTTTGCTCTATTTTTTTTTTTTAAGATTTTATTTATTTATTTGACAGACAGAGATTACAGGTAGGCAAGAGAGGCAGGCAGGGAGAGAGAGGAGGAAGCAGGCTCTCCTGACAGATGGTAAAGGAAGGAGTTTTAAAACTCACTGAGGAGGGCGCCTGGGTGGCTCAGTGGATTAAAGCCTCTGTCTTCGGCTCAGGTCCTGATCTCAGGGTCCTGGGATCGAGGCCTGCATTGGGCTCTCTGCTCTGCAGGGAGCCTGCTTCCCCCTCTCTCTGACTGCCTCTCTGCCTACTTGTGATTTCTGTCTGTCAAATAAATAAATAAAATCTTAAAAAAAAACTCACTGAGGAAAGAATATCAGGATCAGTATTTTATGTGACATCAGAAGACCCACCTGAGGACTATATTGCATTGGACAGCCCCAAGGACACAGCATTCACCAGGGCCATCAGGAATAAGCTGTGCAGTTCTGTAGTGGTAGGTCCAAGGTGGGGTTACTAATAGCAATGCGAAAAATGGAGCCTGGAAGTAATAGAGGCCAGGTGGCAGCACTTAACCACTAGAAGCTAGGGGGCTGCAATTCCCATAATGACTGGCAGTGTCAGGGAGGCGGCCCTTGACTTGACCACAGGGAATGGTGGAGATGGTTGAATGACCAAATAAGAAGCCAAGAGTGCTGCTTAATACAATCAGAAGGAGAAAAGAACAGAGGAGAAGGAGACTGAAGGCTGTCATCTCTGTAAGAGATCAGTATTATTTGTTCAGTTAATAAGCCTGAGCCGGTTTTCTGATCTGAAATCCAATGACTAAAGAGGTGACCACATCTCCAGGAGAAGGGCTGGGCAACATGATGGCAGGTAGGTACTATAATGACTCCCTTGGTCCTT
The DNA here is from genome assembly GCA_004024625.1 of Mellivora capensis. Lineage (NCBI taxonomy): Eukaryota > Metazoa > Chordata > Mammalia > Carnivora > Mustelidae > Mellivora > Mellivora capensis. Next base: position 5,906 of record PISX010006616.1, on the reverse strand, counting down.
CCTTAAAAAGACCTATGGCCATTTACTTGGGCGATTTCACAATGGGAAGATGAATACTGAGATCTTTCAAGAAGTATTGGACATAGAGTCTTAGTTGATACAAAAGACCCCAGATATTTTCATAATCCCTTGGTGAATGAAGACCTGGCTAGTCTAGTAGATAGTAGGTTTAAGGGTCCATGGATCCATACATGGCAACTGAGCTCCTGGCCTGTGGGTAAGGGTGAGCATAGTGGGGAAAGGCCAACTGGAAGTCTCTAAAGTAAATAAAAATAATATCACATCCAAAGTTTTTTTTTTTTTAAGAAGGGGGTGGATGGATGCTTGCAGACTACCACAATCTCAGTCAAATAGTAGCTCTTATTACAATGTTGTTTCAGACACTGTGTCTTTGCTACAGCTGGTGGATAAGGTCTCAGAAACAGACAGTATGTGGCTATTGACTTGTCATCTTCATTATTTCTACTCCAGTAAAAAAAAAAAAAATCAGAAGATCAGAAACACTTTGCATTTACATGAAACGGACAACAGTATTTATCTCATGTTGCCCTAGGGCTATGTTAACTTTCCCATTTGCTGTCATACTATAACTGCAATAGTTCTGAACCAGCTAGACACTAAGGTGGTGAGAGCAAGAATCGCCCCACTTACCATTACACTCAATGACCCACATGGGGATTTTGTGCCTCCCATCACCACAGTTCTGGGCTTTGCAGGGTTTGAGATCATAGTCACCAAAGAGGGGACCCACTGGTCAGGGGACAAGTGACTGTTTCCACCCAGCTACTCTGGACTTCTGGTATCCAAGGACCAGCAGGAAAGAAGGGACTCATCATTCTGGCAGGGGTAACTGCTTCCTGTTGAGGAAGAAGAACTACCCTTACACAATGGCGGCAGAGAGGAATATTTGTGAAACACAGTGGAGCCCATAAGGCACTTTTAGAAGTTTTTGCCCAGTTATACTGGGGGCTCAGATCCCTTAGCAACGAGAGCTTACAGTCTACCATTGGGTAGGCCATAAAGACCTGCCCAGGTGGCACTGAAATAAAGAGAATTTAGAATGGATGGTGGAGGAGGGAGATGAACTAAATGCAGAAATGGAGCTGTTAGTTCATCCAACTAACCTCTTCCAGGTTTCTCCTCTAGAAAAGATGCCCACGTGAACCAGGGAGATGCTGCTTGCCAAACACATGTAGAACAACAAAATCTCTCTGGCAGAAGCTGTGGAAATGGCAGCCATGGAAGTATTGCATTCAGATCTCCCTTCAAAGTAAGCACCTATAAACAGAGTAGTTCCTGGGCACCTTCCAGCTATTCACCTTGGATCTAACACAGCTTTCATTCTGAGGCCTTGCTCTCCATGGGCTTCTCCTAGCCAGTAGCTGAGCACAAGAAGAAGATGAGAGCTGGCCATACCAGCCCAACATGGGACTCCTGTAATGGGTAGTCTTTGCACTGGGGGTCCCTATTGGCCTGGCTGAGATGTTATCAGAGTTTCACTGCCACTGAAATCTCCTCCCACTCAGTTCTCCTCTCTTCCCTCTCCTTGCACAGCTGTTAGCCCTGTATAGGGGTGTGAAGGCTCTCCCTGCTCACCCCTGCTCCCTCTCTCCTGTACCCTTTACAAACATTCCCCTCTTGCATGTTTTATTCTGGTTGGCATCTACTTTTCAGAGGACCCAAAGTGGAACAGAAGACCTCAGAAAAAGGCAAATAAAACTTCCACTAAAAAAATAAAACCATGCACTGCTGAATGGAGAAGTGATTGGGAAGGGCTTTCAGATATACACTTTCTGGAAATTTTTAAAATTGCAAAGAAACAAATGACTGTCATGGAGAAAATCTTTACTCTCAAGCTATTTTCAAGTGTCTCCATAATTTCAAGTTCTATTAACTTGTGTGGAAACTCCTACACTTGTCAGATCAAATTCTTGTTCTCTGCCCAACTTGGAAATTTCCCTTCTGAGCAGCAAAGGACAATAATTGAACTTGTGGTCCTGACTCTTGATTGGAAGAAGATTGGCCCAAATCTTATTTCTCCCCAGTTTCTCTGGGATCACTAAGGGCAGCACTCCTCTTGACTTTCAGAGGAGGTTGTGGAAACCTTTATTTATTTATACAAACCATTAATATTTTGTACTTTATAGCTTGTCATGATGGTCTGCAGAGAACCTCCTTACCCATCATCTTCTTTTCAATTGTGCATCCACCAGGTGAAGGAGAGTCTCAGCTAACACTCTTTTAAAACAACTGGATGAGGTTACATTTTAGCAAGCCAGGTATTTTGGCAAATTTCATGCTCTCCATTAACCCCAGCAATACCTGGCACTGCTCTATGGTGGATCCTTACTGTGGCGCCAAGAAAGCATTCTCCAGGCTCCAAGCAGAGGGAAAGACCAGCATAAGCTCTTCACTGGCACATGCTCAGAGCTACATGCCTGTCTCCCTCCCTGAGGTGGTTGGCTCAGGAGAAGTGACAAAGAAATGTGTGTACAACTGGGGTGCACCTTGCCTAGATCATGGTTGATATCTTCAGCTATACATCCCCTCAACCACCTCTCACCAAAATGACTAGGAGGAGGAACACCCATCAGAGGAAAAATTCAGAGGAAAAAATCAGAACTATTGGATATGGACTAAACAGTATGTCAGAAATGGAATTCAGGGTAACAATTATCTAGGCACTGGCTAAGTTGGAGAAGACCATTAATGGCAACATAGAAACTCTAAGGGTGGAAGTGAGGGCTGATCTAGCATTACTAAAAAAATGCTACCAATGAGATCCAATCTAATCTAAATACTCTTAACAGCTAGGTAACCGAGGCAGAAGATCAAATTTGTGATCTAGAAGAAAAACTTATAGAAAAGAAGGATCAGAAAGGCCTGGAACAAAAAGCTTAGAAGCCATGAAAACAGAATTAGGGAAATTAATGACTCCATGAAATGTTCCAACATCAGAATTATTGGTATTCCTGAGGTGGTGGAGAAAGAGAAAAGACTAGAAGATATAGTTGAATAAATTCTGGATGAAAATTTCGCTAGTCTGGGGAATGGAACAAGTGTTCATGTCCTAGAGGCAGAAAGTATACCCCCCAAGATCAAAGAGTCTAGAAATACTTCCAGACACTTAATTGTGAAATTCACAAATCATAATTTTAGACAGGAGGTATTAAGGGCAGCTAGGCAAAGAGATTCCTTACGTATGGAGGAAGGACCATCAGAATAACGTCAGACCTGTCCACAAGCCAGAAAGCACTGGCAAGACATATTCAGGGTACTAAATGAGAAGAACATGCAGCCAAAAATACTTTATCCAGCAAGGCTGACATTCCAAATGGATGGAGAGATAAAGAGGTTCCAAGACCAGCAAGGTTTAAAAGAGTATGTGACCACCAAGCTGGCACTACAAGAAATATTAAAGGGGGTTATATAAAAGAAGAAAGAACCCAAGTGTTACATAGAACAGAAATTTACAGAGACAATCTATAGAAACAAGGACTTCTCAGGCAACATGATGTCAATAAAAACTTACCTTTCAATAATCACTCTCAATGTGAACAGCCTAAATGCACCCATAAAACAGCACAGGGTTGCAGACTGGATACAACGACAGGATCCATCCATATGCTATCTATAAGGGACACATTTGGAACCTAAAGATAAATCCAGAATGAAAGTGAAGGGATGGAGAACCATCTTTCATGTCAATGGTCCTCAAAAGAAATCTGGGGTAGTGATTCTCCTATCAGATAAATTAGATTTTAAGCTAAAGACTCTAGTCAGAGATACAGAAGGACACTACATCATTCTTAAAGGGTCTATCCACCAAGAAGATCTAACAATTGAAATATTTATGCCCCCAACATGGGGGCCAGCTACACAATTACACAAGCCAACTACACAAGCCAACTGTTGATCAAAATAAAGAATCATACTGATATGAATACATTAATTGTAGGGGATATTAATATGACACTCTCAGTAATAGATCATCTAAGCAGAAAATCGATAAAGAAACAAGAGCTTTGAATGACACATTGGACCAGATGGACCTCATAGATATATACAGAACATTCCACCCTGAAACAAAAGAATATTCATTCTTCTCGAACAGACATGGAAATTTCTCCAGAATAGACCACATACTGGGTCAAAAATCAGGGCTCAATTGATATCAAAATATTGAGATTATTCCCTGCATATTCTCAGACCACAATGCTTTGGAACTGGAACTCAACCACAAGAAAAAGTTTGGAAGGAATAGAAACACTTGGAAGCTAAAGACCATCCTGCTCAAGAATGTTTGGATCAATCAGTAAATCAAAGAAGAACTTAAACAATTCATGGAAACCAATGAAAATGAAGACACATTGGTCCAAAACCTATGGAATACAAAAAGGCAGTCCTAAGGGGGAAATACATAGCCATCCAAGCCTCACTCAAAAAAAAAAAAAGAAAAATTCCAAATACACCAACTCTCTTTATACCTTAAAGAACTGGAAAATCAACCATGAATTAAGCCAACACCATGCACAAGAAGGGAGATAATTAAGATTAGAGCAGAGATCAATGAGTTAGAAACTAGAGATACAGCAGAACACATCAATGAAACTAAAAGCTTGTTCTTTGAAAGAATTAATAAGATCGATAAACCACTGGCCAAACTAATCCAGAAGAGAGGGAGGACCCAAATTAATAAAAATTATGAATGAGGGGCATCTGAGTGGCTCAGTTGGTTAAGTGACTGCCTTCAGTTCTGGTCATGATCCTGGAGTCCTGGGATCAAGTCCCACATTGGGCTCCCTGCTCAACAGAGAGTCTGCTTCTCCCTCTGATCTCTCCCCTCTCATGCTTTCTCTCTCTCTCTCTCTCTCTCTCAAATAAATAAATAAAATCTTTTTTTAAAAAAGTTAAAAAAATAAAATTATGAATGAAAGGGGAGAGATCATGACACCACCAAGGAAATAGAAACAATCATCAGAAATTATTATCAACAGCTATATGCCAATAAGTTCAGTAACCTAGAAGAAATGGATGCATTCCTAGAAACCTATAAACTTCCAGGACTGATACAGGAAGAAACGGACAACCTGAATAGACTAATATCTAGTAATGAAATTGAAGCAGTGATCAAAAACCTCCCAAAAAACAAGAGCCCAGGACCTGATGGATTCCCTGGGGGATTCTGCCAACATTCAAAGAAGAAATAATACCTATTCTCCTGAAGCTGTTTCAAAAAAAAATAGAAAAAGAAGGAAAACTTCCAGATTCTTTCTTGGAAGCCAGCGTTACCCTGATCCCCAAACCAGGCACAGACCCCACAAAAAGGAGAATTTCAGAACAATATCCCTGATGAATATGGATGCCAAGATTCTCAACAAGGTCCTAGCTAATAGGATCCAACAGTACATTGAAAAAGATCACTTACTTGTGGAGTGTAAGGAATAACACAGAGAACATTGGGTGAAGGAGGGGAGATGTGATTTGGGGGAAATCGGAGTGGGGAGATGAACCATGAGAGACTGTGGACTCTGAGAAACAAACTGAGGGTTTTGGGGGGGTGGGGTGAGCCTAGTGGTGGGTATTGTGGAGGGCATGTATTGCATGGAGCACTGGGTGTGGTGCATAAACAATTTTGGAACACTGAAAAAAAATAAAATTTTTTTAAAATAAAAAAAAATACAGTACTGTATTTTTCCTTTTCCTGATTTTTTCCTCTAGCTTATTTGATTGTAAGACTCCATTATATAATACATATAACATACAAAATGTGTGTTAAACAACTATTTATACATCAGTAAGGCTTTCATCAGCAGTAGGATATTAGCATTATCAATAGTAGCCAGAATATGGAGAGAGGACAAATGTCCATCAACTGATGAATGGATAAAGAAGATGTGGTACAC